>CM029598.1:38088530-38166481 GCA_017311375.1 Mytilus coruscus
AAGAGATATTTGTCTTGCTAACTGGGTAAACACTTTACAATTGTGTTATCGGAGGTTAAAAATGATATAAAAAACATAGAAACAAATGTCAACTACAATATCCCCGTGGCAGGTATAATCAGTCTATTTATAGAAACCTATCTTGTTATTGTAAAATACCGTTGAATTCTAATCAATCGTGTAGGTGTGTGTTTTAATACGACATAACTGATTCGTCGGGAAATCTATCGATTTTTAATGAACACATGAAATGTGATAGAAAATATAGATAATGGAAACGCTGTTATAATTGTGTATTGCTACGAGATTGGTGTTTAGACAACAACATTACACTATGTAAGTTCTATTAGTTTTAGAATAGTATTGAATATAATTTGCTTTTATGTGCACTTATCATTTGTATCGCTTTTATTTCTAACTTTCTAACTTTAAGTTTATAACTTTAAATTAACAAAGGTAGTTAGTACATTTTGGGACTTATTTGAATCTGTAAATTCGCAAAAAAAAAAACAAAAAAAAACATGTTAAATTCTTGTTAACCATATATGTTTTTATTTTTAAGAAAAATGCTTTTTTAAAATTGATAATAAAAACCAAGTCTTATTGACTCAGTTTCACTGTGTCGTTAATAAAATGATGGAACAGTCGAGATTTTGATATTGTAAGCAAATATGGCTTATTTCAAGAACATTTGGTAAAATTACCTACAGTACGTGCATCGCCAAAAGATAGGGTTTTTCTAATGAACAGATAAAGACAAAACACTATTTGCTCATATCTTTTTTTGGGTGATATAAAAAAGAAGATGTGGTATGACTGCTAATAAGACAACTCTCCACAAGAGACCAAATGACACAGAAATTAACAACTATAGGTCACCGTACGGCCTTCAACAATGAGCAAAGCCCATACCGCACAGTCAGCTATAAAAGGCCCCGGAATGACAATGTAAAACAATTCAAACGAGAAAACTAACGGCCTAATTTATGTACAAAAAATGAACGAATAACAAATATGTAACACAAACAAACGACAACCACTGAATTACAGGCTCCTGACTTGGGACAGGCACATACATACAGAATGTGGCGGGGTTAAACATGTTAGCGGGATCCCAACCCTCCCCCTAACCTGGGACAGTGGTGTAACAGTACAACATAAGAACGAACTATAAAAATCAGTTGAAAGAGGCTTAACTCATCAGATGGATGAAAATACAAATACTACAAGTGGACGTGGCCGGGTACTGATGATTGTTTTCTATATCATTTCAAAGCACATGCAAGCAAAACGGTCAGGAATTTGCTCCATTTGTAATTTTACTGAATTTTCTGTTATTTTATGGCACTAAATGTCAACCTCCAATCAATGAAGCTCATAGAGTCAAAATTTGATTCTGCAAATCAAAGACAGTTTGAAATAATTTTGATGTGAGACACAAATCGTATCTCATTTTGTTCTGGCATGATAATATGGATAGTGTGCTATTAAATTTGCTCTGACAAAATTTTTGAAATTATTGTAAATTCCTGAATATATCTCTGATTAGTTCTAATTCTGCTATACTCTTTGTCCTTTTTGGTCCGGGAACACAGTGATCGTCCTTTGATTTTCGTTGTCTACAAATTTAGTCCCTACTGTGGGTTTTTTTTTCATACCCTTTTCACATTTATTTCTTCATATTTTATGCCTCAGATAGCAAGTAGGGGGATGAAAGTACGCTGTAAACAAATTGGGTCATGAATTTTAAAGTAAAGTAGTGATTTGGTCCAGCTGAAAAAGGTTAAAAATTAGTATGTCTGAAGCTGTCAAAAGAATTCAAGACCCCCTTAACCAAAAATTGTCCATATTTCAGACTGTAAAAATATTATTGAGAAAGCGCAGGTGAGATTTTTTTAATTTTCATTTATTGTCTAAAAGAAATGAACTACGAAGTAACTGTGTTCTTGGTCCGGTTTATAAGATCTTCAAATATTTTGGCCTCGAGCATCACTGAAGAGACATTTCTTGTCGAAATGAGCATCTGGTCAGAAAAATTAGTACCTTCCATGAAATACTACCACTTGGTCAATAATAAAAATATCAGGATTTATAAGATAAAATCAATTTAATATGATGATTTGTATGAAAAGTTTTATTAGTTAATTATATTCCTGCATAGCCTTTTGTTGACTAGATAGAAAATCTATCAAAATACGAATCTGGTGCAGTAAGATGTGTACCGTTTATGCTATTACTATAGACCAATTGTGCTCTGCTTTTTTACACTCCAATATGGCGGAAGATTCCACACTACCTAAAAACTTCTTGATGATAGTTTTGGATATCATCTTGAATACAATAATAAATGAAGGGAAACTCACCGTTACTATTTTAGTGACTGCTGAGGGAAGACAATTTGATATTGGGCCGGGGTGTTCTTTTGTTAACGAAATCCCTGTTGGTTAACATGAATCAATATAACATGTTTTTGCCAAATGAGCGATTCAGACTCCTTACGGTCAACAGTTTTCTTTTTCACGCCTTCAATTTTCCCCTGTTCAAACACCATGGTGTTTTTTTGGTGTTTTTTTTTTTTTTTTGTTCCATGTCGACTGACGTCATCCTCCTAACAACAGGATACAGCAGCTAATTGTTTAAATACCTGCCTAGATATAGTATCCTTTTGTTTACACTTGTGATTTTTACTAATACCAATCAGAAACTCAAGTGAGCATCTGGCAATGACTCACTACAACAACATTCACCAGGTATTCGGAAACATTATTGCACTAACTTTTCCCAATCATATTCTGCAGATTCTGCGAAAATAGTTTGTAAAATAGATGCATACCTTTTCGTAATTGAGCCTCTTTACCTATCCAAGCGGGCATCTTGTTGGAATAAGGGTTGTATGTACAAAACACAGCGGTCTATTGTATCATACAAAACAATAACTTTTTGACTTACACATATCCTGTAGCTATATTAAGAAATACAGAACTTTGTATGCTCCTATCCCTTCTTTCTTTTGGGCCTCTAGAATAATATCACATATGTCTCTTATCAGAATAAAAAAAGTTGTACACACCTAACTATACTATCCGCACATCATACTATATAAATTTCAATTCTTTACTGATTCAAAGGAATTGATCTGACAATGTAATGGTAAGGAACAACAACTATAATTGCAATGCAAGCAATAGCAAATGTCACACCGAGCTTGCAGTTTTCATGGCAGCCATTTTGAAATATCATAACACTAACAAAAAGTAAAATAACAAAAATACCGATCTCCAAGGAAAATTCAAAACGGAAAGTCCCTTATCAAATGGCAAATTTAAAAGCTAATACACATCAAACGAATGGAAAACAACTGTCACACTTCTGACTTGGTACAGGTATTTCCTTGTGTAGAAAATGGTGGATTTAACCTGATTTTATAGCTAGCTAAACCTCCCACTTGTATAACAGTCGCAAAAACAATTTCATTATAATGACAACAATGTGTGAACAAAACAAACAGACATAATAGGTAGAAATGTCAAATATTAGGGTACAGCAGTCAACATTGTGTTATAATCTTAATCACTATAAAACAAACAAATATGTCAACTAAGAAAAACAAAATGGCATATAGACAAAGCACACAAGCAAAAATGGCAGTTCACATTTTTGTAAAGTTTTAGTTTTGCTATTTGCATGGTAATAATATCTTTTTTGATGTGAAAAAGCATTTCACACCAAGAAATTACAATTAAAACTAATCAATTAAGTTTCGTTATTTATAATTATTTTTAAGACAATGCTGCTTTCATGTATTTCCCATGAGTTCTATGTAAATATAATATCCCGTATTTCCATTGCAGCGTTTGCTATTTTGTTATTTCCAAATAAGTTTGCACATCTACTCTTAAAAGTTTCAGTAGGTTTGATTTGGTAATAAAAGATTATTAATTTTCACTTTTTTGCAATTTGGAAACGTTACGTGAGCCATTTGTGGAATTTTCAAAAACCACATGAACAACTGCACATGATGGGCAACACTATAATAAAAATTTATTTGGTTTGATTACATGATCGAGAGAGGATTGTATCCGTTAAGGCCATCAATTGACGCCTATATAGCTTAAATTTCAAGTAAGAATTAATTGACAAATATTACAATGAATCATAGCTAAATAATGAATAGATAGAAAATATGTCTACTTGTTAAATATATATTTGTAAGCTTTCTTTTCATCACGTTTAAATTAGCACACATTTCAATTTTCAACGAAGTAGTTTTGGACTAGAAACATAGAGTGCATGCGTCAACAAAGAAGATCGTTTCATGAAATAGTTATTATAACATTTCATTTTGCATATCTTACTTGAATATTTAGTTTGTCGGAGCCTGCGTTCTATGTTTCCTAGGCCTATATATATATTGATTGAAATCCAGACAATTTCAACAAACTTTCCCAAAATTTCTATTGATGGCCTTTTTGGCTGCAAATTTTAACGCTTTATAAACAAAACTGTCCAAAAATAGTTCCTTTTCACTTTCCTATGTGTCTTAACTACAATTTGAAACCTTTTTCATTATCTTGAAACAATTTCGGGGCCATAAATTACCCTTACCGAACTTACTCCTTTAGCGAACACGATCATTTGAGGAATATTTAGAATAATACCTACATATTGTAGAATTTTATTGCTGGAAAGGAATCTTCAGTTTACACTGTAATAAGATATGCATGACGACCTTTCTCAGTGTCCATTGCAACGGTATATGCATGACAACTCATGATCATAACAACGGCGATCATTTTCAAACCTTAGAACCTTAATTGAACATGGATACATGACCTATTTCTGTTATGTTTTCGTTTAAGATTTGATTAATTAATGTCTGAGAAATCTAGCTGATGAAATTTTTGGAAGAAGAATAAAAAGAACAATAATATTAACAAAGAAATGGAAGGCTGAAAAAACACAAAAAGTCGTCCAATATTCAGTTTGCAAAACCTAATAATAATGTAAGCTTGTTTTCCTTTTTCAATGCAGGGAATGGCCTTTTATTTCGAATTAAATAAATTCAATTTTAATTAAGAGGGTAATTGAGGGTTTAAGGTGTTGACAAACAATTTAGCAGCGATTGATTTCAATATCAATTGTAAATGGAAATGTATTTCAAACTGATCGATACTTAGCTGTAGGTTATCTTTGTTCGTTGTTGAAATTTGTTAAAATCGTCAATTGAACTGATCGAACTATAAACAACTGTCATACAAGTGGGAAGTTAAGTTAGCTATAAAACCAGGTTTAACCAACAATATTCCTCGGAAAATGCCTGTACCAACTCAGGAATATGGCAGTTGTTTGTCACGTGTTCTGTTGATTGATATCGTTTGATTTTGTCAGGTTTCAATGAACTTCCTCCCTTTTTTGAATTTGTCTTGGAGTTCGGTATTTTTGTTAAATTTTTGAATGTGTTAGAAATATTTATTAAATGAGCGATTGTTATTCGCCTTATTCAATCGGCAAATAGTTCATTCATATTTAATACAAAAAACAAGTCAACAATAAATTTTGATTCGACCGGGCCAGAAGGCCAGCATTTTTACTCGGTTGATATGAGCAGATATGTTGCCTATCGACAGGCTAACCATGTGCCCTTTACAGAGATTTGAAAGGGTTCTTGACATGCAGAGAGAATGTCAATCTCCTTTCAAGTCGGATTTGACGTACCCATGGTTGCGTTTATAACATCCCGAAGTCAAAAGCCCGCCTTTTACAGGAAATTGTCGTATCCCAAAGACCGTATAGATTAGACCAATTGCTATACACTCGGGCATCCTCAGGAATACGTCGCATCGACGTTACAGATAGATAGAGAACAGTTTCATTTAATCGTCCATAATTTAATTCAAACTAATCAAAAGAAGGTAGCAACCAAAAAACTAAATATAATAGATTTATCGATAACAAACAATTTCAATGTGATCTTTTTTTAACATTTTAAAAATGAAAGTACATATTAAGTTATAAAAACACAAGACAACTGAATCAGAATATATCCTATGAGTCGAACGGGCTACACTTTAACTATTTGCACAGTTATTTTGGTGAAGGAAATTGTCAAAAATGAAAAGATCGATAAATACCTATCAATTACTTTTATTTTTTAAATTCACATGTACAAGAAAACACTGCGTGTTGTAAAATAAATCAATTTTATGAATTCACTCTTTTTTTAATATTAAATGAATTCCTCTTGATTATGTAATTATTCTGCTTCTTTAATTCAGTTTCATTTTATTCTAGTGGTGTCCGACATCAAAATATACAGCTATCAAATAATAACACAAATAATGGAACAGTCATCACAAATTCGAGATTTTATCAATGAATTTGTTCGACAGGGACATGATCCAACAAAAATGTATAAAAGAAAGCCTGTCAAATTCGAATATAGTATGATATCGGCTTGTCTAAACTCGCCTACCGGCCAGAAATACATGACTGCATTTGAAATGTTTGATCAAGCCAGATCGAGACTATGTCAATATACAAAAGTAGAGGTTGAAACAGACAGTGACTGTGATTTCCTGCAGCCAGCTTTTCATGGTTATGCTAAGGCATATATGGTCGATCATATTTGGTACGAAAATTTCAAGCCTCCTGCAAACGCATTTAACCTCATAGACCAGTACCTGCAAAAAAGGACAGATGACATATTGTCAGAATATTGTAAAAATATCTTTGTCTGTCGATCACATCAAAGTGGAATTGGAAGTGAATTTTCGAAATTTAAAAGTTTACAAATAGCCATTCGAACATATGAAATATTTGCAATGAAAGTAGAGAGAGCTCATACTTCTTCAGATATTCGACGTCAAATTCTTGCAACATTGTTTAACTGTTTAGGCTCGTTTTATACTATTACACAACAAAGAATCCGTGCAATCGATTCCTTCCAGAAAGCATATGATATCAACCATGACGATCTTGATTCTCTATTTGGTGTTGCGTGGTGGCATTGTCGCGAGGACCCAGAAAAGGCTATTACATTGTTTCATCAGTATTTAGATGTTGCACCAGAATGTGATAAGAAGTATTACGATGCATATTATTCCCTATCATATATTTATTTTTTGGTTCATAAAGATATAGCAAAAGGTAAAAAAAATTATCACAAGGGGTTAGACGCCGAAAAGAAGCAATTACCATTTTTCACCCCTTACGATACAGCTTCTAAACGTTGTGTAAAATTGCAAATGATGAAACTTGGAATACATGTATAATTCCTTCTGAGTATAAGACAAAGTAACTTTTTTAGTTGGTATTAATTGATAACTTTATTTGTAATTGCTTTTATTAATAATATTCAGGAAATCTAACATCTGTATGTTTAAATTCCTTTTTGGACAAGCCTGAACAAAGACCTTAACCACTTGGACAGCCACTCATCTTTATCTTTTTTATATTGGACGGTTGTAATTTTAGATAGTTGTTTTTTTTTTTTTTTTTTTTTTTTTTTTTTTTTTTGGCTATCCAACTTTCTTTCCTTCACCTTTAGATTTTTATTGCCACCGTTTTATCTTTCTTTTTATAAACATGTGTCATATAAAATGTATAAATGAAATATTTAAAACAGAGGTATTGCCTTCGGTAATATACCTTCCTTACAAGTAATCTTTCCTTTCCTGAGATTCTCCATTTGTGCTTTGCCTTAAAATCGCCAAGATTTTAGCTTTTGATGATTTTGAGCACTAGATGAAGACATCTCTTGCTTAATACATTTTTCACAAAATATGAACTTGATTGAGTCAATTTTGAGTGCAATGTGTTGTTGGATTGTTGTCTTATTAACATTTACCAAATATGTCCTTTTATTTGTATTATATTTCTAACATACTATGATAGAAATATCTTAGGAGTAGTACCACCATTATTTTTTCTTATCAGTCTTTGTTAAATTGGGACTTTTGAAAACATTTTTTGTTTCAAATTAAGAAATACTTGGCATGAGTAAAGTTTTATAATGTCCAGCACTACAGTCAAATTACTTTAATTACTTTGTGAAGTACCACATTGATTCCAACAACAAATACACAACAATGATATCATCAAAATGATAAACTTTTTTTTAATTTAGTTGAATTATGTACCAACTGTGCAACCCTACTGGACAACTTGTTCTTGTTCTCAAATGAATTAGAATTCATACACATTTTTGCCAAATACAGAAAGAAAAAGCATCTTGTAAATTTCTTTAATTTCACTTACAAATATATTGATGATGTTAAGTCACACAATAACTCAGATGTCAGCGAGAGCTGGCATCTCATATATCCAAATGAATTTGAGATAAAGGAAACTATCAAAACTAGAACGTCTTCTTGATATCTTGATATTTTTAGATACTGAGAGTAATGGACTACATCAAACACGAATCTATAACAAAGGTGATGATTTCAACTTTCAAATTGTCAACTTACCATTTTGTTCCAGTAACATACCATCTGCCGTATCGTTTGGTGTTTAAATTTTTCAATAGCTACATTACGATTGTGAATGGCCATACTATATGGACTTCATTGTCTGTCGTGTGATCCTTACATAAAAAACTGATTCTACATAGCAACATTCCAGCAGCGCCTGCATACTGAGTATATATCTCCCAATTGATACGATATTCCCGGGCTTGTATTTCCTATCATGATTCCCTTGATAGAGGGTTGCTGCTCACAAGGAAGCTATTAAACCAAGTGTTCCAAATGGTGAAGTTGAAATCATCCCTTCGTAAATTTTACGGACGCCATCACGAGTTGGTTGACCGATATGGAATATCCGTTTCACAGATGATAGCGGATATGTTCCTAATGTCGTAACTACAATCCCGTTCCCTTTTCACGAATGTGACCTACCGAATAAGACTATTAACCGGGTTTGTACTAACATGAGCAATACGACGGGTGCCACATGTGTAGCAGGATCTGCTTACCCTTCGAGAGCACCTGAGATCACCCCCAGTTTTGGTGGGGTTCGTGTTGCTTAGTCTTTATTTTTCTATGTTGTGTTTTGTGTGCTATTGTTTGTCTGTTTGTCTTTTTTTTCTTTTTTAGCCATGGCGTTGTTAGTTTATTTTCGATGTATGAGTTTGAATGTCCCTCTGGTATCTTTCGCCCCTCTCTTTTAAGGGGAAAACGACTTAAATTGATACCTCTTAAGGTTAAAGGTAAACAAAAAGAATTGGTTGACTGCTACGGTGTTTCTGTGTCCTACATGTAACTCACTATCGACATGGTTTCGAGGTCCGAGATCTCAAGGGCATAAGAAAAAAAAATCCCTCGTTGATTTTTCCTCAATGTTTTGACATAAAACTATGCACTTACGAAACATGCAGTGATAGATATATCATCATGACTTACTTTTCGAGATATGTCAGTGTGAAATTTGCATGTTTCATAATAAAACACAAAATTTGATTTTTAAATACTTTTCCGAAAAAATAATTCAACTTTCCAACGGAAAGAAATATTGTCACTCGGTTTTTTTTTAAAGTGTTCCTTGATTTACTTAATGAAGGTTAAATGTGTTAATATTTTTTGTGAAATCATACGATTATAGAAAATAAAAGCCGTAGACAATTTTCTTGCTAAAACTAAAATTTGGGTCCATTTTTTTTTTTTTTTTAATTGGATTCAATAACACATCAAACTGTTTTAAATATTTCATTTATACAATTTTTTGTTCTTAATGCTTGGGCACCCATTTCTCTTTTTTCGTCGCTAAATTACGTTACAGTTTATTCTTAATGCAAGATCGTCATGCAGCTTTTCTACCGGACATCAAAACGCAATACGAATTACTGTCATATACGATTTTATTGATAATAGAAAAGTAAACAGAATTCCTGTGCCCCGAAATTCATGTCCCTGCTACATATTTCTCGTGCATAACTATACTATAAGTTTTTTCGAAAAATGTGTCATTGAAAATACAGGTGAACGGAAAAATGTAGCGCCAAAACGGGCTATTATGACGGCGATAAAATGTTCACTAGTAGTTTGAAATTCTTTGCCTGTTGCCCTGCAGATGTCTGTTGTTTTCTTAGTCTTTTTTTGTAGTTTAGATGCATTAACGGATATCCCACATCTGTTTCTATTTTCATTTATAAAATCGATTATAAAGCTAAAATATCTGTATAACTGAGGTAATTGTATAAGTTTTCAGATTAAATTAGGGTCAGGTAATTCCAAACTATAGTCTTCTCTGTTGCTCTAATTTTCCCTGGAGTATTCCTAATGCCTGATGTCTGTACACATAGTTGTGATTCCGTATCTATGATGAGTTTATATAATACATTACACCGATAATTGAACTCAAGTAACAAAGTAACCAAATTACAGGAGAGAATTCAACTAACATATCCAATGTAAAAAAAAAGCTGGTGGCAGTTATATGCTTTACAAAAGATTATTTGGTGCTTTAGTAATGAATTAAATGTTTTCAGGATATCTATCTACGTAGTTTAAGTATCTCTGATGTTTATGGGTAAACTGTTCTGTTTATAAATTACAATAGCTTTTATACGATTTGCCACTCCTTCTCCATCAAACGATTTTCCAATAATACTTTGATTCCATGTGTTGCCCTCATGATCAGTTCTGGATTGATATCATAATTATGGCCATCTACCAATGATACTTTGTATCTTAAATAAAAATTAAACAATTCTCATTAATTGATATAAGTAATTAATGTATTGCTACCCAAGAACTTGTGTTGCACGATATTCTTATCTTATATATAAGAAGGTAGGTTTTATTCAAAACGGCAAGTCAAAATCACTGAAATTTATGTAGACCAGTAGCCCTTTTCACAAAAAATCTTAAGTGTAAAATTTATCGTAAGTCTAAAATATTCCTTAACAATTCAACTAAATATATTTATCGTAAGATTAATTTTACACTTAAGATTTTTTGTGAAAAGGGCTACTGAGTTGATTCAGTATAACTGAACAACAAGAAAGGAGGAGAAATTATTTTCCCCCCTTGTAGCATTAAAATATAAAAAAACGGTAGTGAAAATATAAATATATTCTATCATGTAGACATTAGCTGTATTCAGCCGGAAACAACTTTCCTGCACAAATTTGGTCTTTTTATATCATTTGACGGATGGATGAACAAACATTATTTATCCGCACTACTTCGTTGCGTCGGGTTTAATTAATCTCCGACGAGTAAGCAATTACGAGCATTTGATATCGTGCGGCGTTTCCTGATGTGTAAATATATGTAAACGTCAACGTCTCATTTACTGTTGCTCGTCTGTTTTCAGTAATGTCTGTGTTATTGTTATTTGTTATTGTCAAGCTTTATATTGCATGTATATCGTCTATATGATCATTTAGATTTTAAAATTATTGTCTTGACTTAATTGAATAATTCAAATAAATATATATAAATCCTCAGATCTGAATTTTGCACATATTAACATATGTTTCGTTGTTATTAGTTTGTTTATTTTATTATCTTGTTTTTGTTTTTGTTGTTGTTTTTTACTTTGTATTATAAAAATGCCACAAAATATTGTCAACACCAGTTTTATTTCATTGATTATTAACATCTACAAACCTCTGAACTAATCTGCTAATGATAACTTTTATTTCGTTCATTGCAAAATTTTGCCCAATACAATTCCTGAAATAAGACAAAGATGAAAGCAGTAGTGGAGTTTTTCGTCAATGAACCAACAGTCTAAATGTCATAACACAAAACCATATTACATTTAATTAAACTTAAGACGCTGGACGTTAAGCAAGCTACACTCAATCAATCAACTGTAGAAAAGTGACAGAACAATACATCAAAGCGAAACTCTAGAGTTATAATCGCAACGACTCTAGAAAGGTTGTGAATAAGTAATATACCATACGTACATATAATCTCGTTATGAAACATTTTTTAACCCGAGTCCATAATTAAAAAAAAGGAATCATTTTCAACATATTTTGGTATTGAAACGAATCGTCTGTATATTCGACTATGACCGTTCCTGATAAAGGTAAATCTAGAAAAAGCGTTCGGAAGCATGGACTTAATAAAGTGTTGTTTTCATGTTTTTACTCCTTTACCTTGATCCTGCATAAATGGTATAAAGCTGTAAGGATGTCTGTCGTATGTTATCTCACTTACCTTGATCCAACAGCAAATGGTATGAAGTTGTAATGATGTCTGTCGTATGTTATCTCACTTACCTTGATCCAGCAGCAAATGGTATATAGCTGTAAGGAAGTCCGTCGTATGTTATCTCCCTTACCTTGATCCCGCAGCAAATGGTATAAAGCTGTGAGGATGTCTGTCGTATGTTATCTCACTTACCTTGATCCTGCAGCAAATGGTACGTAGCTGTAAGGATGTCTGTCGTATGTTATCTTCCTTACCTTGTTCCCACAGCAAATGGTATAAAGCTGTAAGGATGTCTGTCGTATGTTATCTCCCTTACCTTGACCCTGCAGCAAATGGTATGTAGCTGTAAGGATGCCTGTCGTATGTTATCTACCTTACCTTGATCCTGCAGCAAATGGTATGTAGCTGTAAGGAGGTCCGTCGTATGTTATCTCACTTACCTTGATCCTGCAGCTAAGGTATGTAGCTGTAAGGATGTCTGTCGTATGCTATCTCCAATACCTTGATCCTGCAGCAAATGGTATGTAGCTGTAAGGATCTCTGTCGTATGTTATCTCCCTTACCTTGATCCTGCAGCAAATGGTATGTAGCTGTAAGGATGTTTGTCGTATGTTATCTCACTTACCTTGATCCTGCAGCAAATGGTATGTAGCTGTAAGGATGTCTGTCGTATGTTATCTCACTTACCTTGATCCTGCAGCAAATGGTATGTAGCTGTAAGGATGTCTGTCGTATATTATCTCACTAACCTTGATCCAGCAGCAAATGGTATGTAGCTGTTAGGATGTCTGTCGTATGTTATCTCACTTACCTTGATCCAGCAGCAAATGATATAAAGCTGTAAGGATGTATGTCGTATGTTATCTCACTTATCTTGATCCTGCAGCAAATGGTATGTAGCTGTAAGGATGTCTGTCGTATGTTATCTCACTTACCTTGATCCTGCAGCAAATGGTATGTAGCTGTAAGGATGTCTGTCGTATGTTATCTCACTTACCTTGATCCAGCAGCAAATGGTATGTAGCTGTAAGGATGTCTGTCGTATGTTATCTCACTTACCTTGATCCTGCAGCAAATGGTATAAAGCTGTAAGGATGTCTGTCGTATGTTATCTCCCTTACCTTGATCCAGCAGCAAATGGTATGTAGCTGTAAGGATGTCTGTCGTATGTTATCTCACTTACCTTGATCCAGCAGCAAATGGTATGTAGCTGTAAGGATGTCTATCAGTTATATCTTCCTTTAAAAATCTCTCTGGTTTAAATACCTGAAAATATAGCATCAAATATTATAAATAAAAGTAAAACAAATGATAAAAATATTTTGAATTCTCAGGATTGTTTAAGATAGGCGAAAGATACCAAAGGGACATCCAAACTCATAAGTCGAAAATAAACCGACAACGCCATGGCAACAAAAGAAAAAAAAACAACAGTGCACAATTTTATTGAATATTCATTCTATGCGGGAATAACAGACAAATAGAAGTTTCATGAAAATCAATAATAATGAGGCCATGAAGAGTAAATTTTAGCAATGCTGTTATACATATAAACAGCCTTTACTAAATAACAGTAGCAGAGATTGAATTCATGTGCAAAAGCACACATAAGGGATAATAGTAGTATACTGAGCAATCAAAAATATGTTGCGAATGATACTTAATTTTGAAAATATCTAAACTGACATTTCGTTTTGCGTTTTACTGAAATAAAGGTTACTTTATACATCAAAATGTCGATGATTCATGTTATTACAAACATCGTGGAGTTGTTAACAAAATGACGCAACTTAAATGACTGTGCTATCATCAAGCAACACATTTTTCGAGGAGTTTATTTTTATCTTACATAGATATAAGAAGATGTCGTATGAGTGCCAATGAGACAACTCTCCATCCAAGTCCCATTTTGTAAAAGTAAACCATTATAGAGCCTTGGCTCACACCGAACCACAAGCTATAAAGGGCCCCAAAAATTACTAGTGTAAAACCATTCAAACAGGAAAATCAACGGTCTAATCTATATAAAAAACGAGAAACGAGAAACACTTATGAACCACATCAACAAACGACAACCACTGAACATCAGGTTCCTGACTTAGGACAGGTGCAAACAAATGCAGCGTGTTTAAACGTTTAAATGACGCCAACCTTCACCCTACCTGAAACAACAGTGTAACATCACAACATAGAAAGACACACTATAAAATATCAATTGAAATGGCTCTACTTAATCAAAAGACATATTAAAAAAAACACGTGAACATACACTGAACGCATAAATTTTATCTATGACACAATGTAAATGCAAAATTAATAAAACAAGGAGGTTAGATGTATAACATTATCAGAAAGACAACCATAACCTTGGACAGAATGCCGCCAAATAAAATAACGTACACAGGTAAATACAAATAATTTTGTTGTAAGGTATACATGGAGTACGGAAATAATTTTTACAAAATAAATAATTTTGTTGTTCCTAGTACGAGAACAAAAGTGAAAATGTATCGTAATACTAAACACTTATCAAAGGTGGTATATATTAAAAATAGCGAGACTAGATATAACACTGAATAAGTAAACATTAAATAACAAAAATACATTACAAATTGTATCAAAAGGTCAAATTAACACGAAAGTACGATTTGAGAGTACTCGCAGTTACTGAAAGCTAGTTAAAAGCCTAAAAATAATTAATAATAATAAATCATGCATCAGAGACTAAAATCAACTAAAACCCATCCCAGGGATTTAGTGTTTTAACGTCACGGACAGTCAAATGGACATGACTTGTGCAATGCCAAAATAAAAGTATCGACAGGCAGTAGGATAGTTAGGAGTTAACCTCTTAATAAATATGTATAATGTAATATATAGATAGAGTAATCTCTAAATAGAAAATGAACGTGGATGTGTATTTATACATCCCAAAAAAACCGTTTGAAAAGAATACAAATTTAGTTATGTTTTAATCTGCTGATGACAAAATCGATATTTGTGCCAATGTAGACTATATTCAAAGATACAGCCAAAAACGTTTTTCACACACAATTTGATTAATAATTGAATCATAAAACCAAATTGAGATCTTATAAATTATAATTTAATGTACAATGTGTCGAAATCCAAACCGGACCACAGTTCATATGCCACAAGAGAAATTTGTCATTCATTTTTTCACAAAACCTTTTCCTCTGATCCGAGTTCAAATTCGAAGGAACGCTACTAATATTAACCGGTTTTGTTTTTGAACAGATATATCATGTTATGGAGGGGTATTTGCGAAAAATACCAGTCAAGGGACTGTAAAAGTTCCAGAGCCGCTAGGCGAGGGAAATTCGGTCCCAAGACTGGTATTTTTCGCAAATACCCCTCCATAACATGATATATCTGTTTAATTACACCGAATAGATTTGGATTGAAACTAATTCATTAACATGTTTATGCATAATTTTGAGGATAAGAGGATATTATCATGGAACCGCGGGAATTATACATGTACTAGTACGCGTTAGCTCGCTTTTTTATGTAATGTCATATCCGAAACATTTTGGCGGGAAAATGCTCGAGAGGGTAAAAAAGTAATATCCAAAATGGCAAATACCATGGTATTTGAGGCAAATTCACCGGCAGTGGTGAAAAACAGGCTAATTCGTTTGAAATGAGGAAAAAATATTAGAATATGCGAAAAATACACTGGCTATCAACCAATCAAAATCTGGCTTTCTTATATAAGGTGTAATTATGCCTTAAATACCACACTTCACAGAGATTATTTTATATACTGCAACTGCACCAAATGTATTTATTTAGTTTGACTGAGCAGACTGTATATTCATTTTGATGTAGTCACTGACCGTATATTGTCTTGCTTATGACGTTGACAATACGTTTCCGCAGTGTTTTATATATGACGTCAATAAAGAATACAGGTTCACGGCATTTTTGGAAGATTTACCTCGTGTTCAGGCCAAACATCTGGATGGTGATGAATCGAGTGAATGCTAATATCTATATGAACACCAGCGGGTACAATAATGTCACCAAACATCATCGGTGACGTCAGTAGGCGTGCTGTTCCCGGCACTGGTGCAAACATTCTCATTGATTCTTTCACAAATGCTGTAAGGCGGGGCATCTCCTGAAGATTTTCCCTGAATTAAACCCAAAAAAAAATTGGAAAGTCAACAAAAGGTATCATCACAAAGTATGACACATATATTTCTGAAATTACTCCCGTCAGATGTTCACACGACATTGTTCTACCAGATATAAATCATAACGTTGCATTTCATCTAACATATTAGCTTCAGGATGCTAAACTTCTTGAATTCATTTTCTTTTTTAATAAAATATAATTTATCATAAAATATTATCATTTGTGTGCTAAATTGACAAAACGATGTTCATTTAACAATTCAATTTATATAATTTTGAAATGAACAAGGAACGTATATATACAATATTTGTAATTTAAGGGCCAAATTATGTTCATCTTCTTTAATTTCAATACTACGTATACTCGACTCAAATTTTTAAAAACAATATTAAGTAAACAAATCCTAGCAATTTGTAAGTCTGAAGTATCAATAATATTTACATCAGTTATTCTGGGACCAGCCAGTGTAATTATGACATGTGTTCCAGATTCACAAGCCATGCATTGTTCTGTTCATGACATAAATGACCATGGAAATCAAAATATAGTTTTAGTACTGACTTTTGTGAATTATTAAAATTGAAAATGAAAAGATACAAACTGGATAAACAAACTTATAGTTCGAAGAAACACAGATAAAATCATGGATGTAAAAGAAAAGGAACAATCATTGTCTTTAAAATATCATACAGGAAAATATAGAATAAGTAAATTACACTATTGTTAACTCATTTGGTTTGAAAGGACAGCATTCGCTGCTAGATTATTATGTAATGGTGTTTTTCTTTTCTACTGTTTAAAATAATCAGTCTCCATGTTTTATTTTAATTAGACGTACCACGTTACCTCTAATTTATCTTCTAGTAACTCTGATATTTCAGTATATACTTTTTCCTGCTCTTCTGGATATCTTCCTAAACAGTATATAGACCAGCTAATTGCAGAAGCAACAGTATCATGACCTGCAAAGTATGCACAAATAGTCGTTCATGTACCTTTAAATATACACTGAGCAGCATGTTAACTTAATCACCATGACATTATGACTGGTCTTAGTTAACCTGTCATAGAAAATTTTTGCAGATCATATTGTTTCTAGAAAGAAAGTCAAATTTACCAGAAAAGAAGACGTGATACGCAACCTTCTCAAATACAAAAAGAAAAAGCACTTTACCAAATTCTTTAATTTCACCTTTAGGTATATTGATGATGTGGCTTCGGTTTTATAACTTATTATTGGCCTTATAGTCATTTTCTTTTTCTACGAGTTATACCCAAATATTAAAACTTCATCTCAAAACAGTCACCTTCAAACATAAACGTCTCCACTTCAGCTCTTATATCTTCATCAGAAAGTCCTATTCCATTTTCATCTTTAGCTGTAAGTAGTATATCTAGAAAAGTAAGATGGCGCTTTGTTGGTAGTCCTTCTTTCTTCTAGAAAGTAACAAACATACAGTTGATAAAAACTAAGGTTCCAACATTTTCAGGAAACATGGATGGATTTGGCTATTGTTTAATGTCCATTTTAGTCATACAATTCCTAACGTAATCAAATACTTATACATACTTGGCTTTCAAGTTTTTTGTTCGTGCGCTTTCTGGTGAAAATCAAGCCAGAACAGCGATTCGGAAAAAAGAAAATTAATAAAATGTTATTTTCATTAGTTAAGAAACAACAACAGAAATTCATAACCGTATATAAAAATAAATTAAATACCAAAGGGACACTTATAACCCCAAAGGTAAATATTTATTCCTTAATTCTTACTCATTCATACTTTTCACGACCGGTTCATTAATAATTTGATAATCAGCGTGTGTTTCGTTTCTTCATTGGTCAATTATGACGTGAAACCATCTTGCTTTCCTCTGAATTTCCTTTTGTGACGTAACGGAAAAAAAAGACCATGCTTGATGACGTTACATCTGTTTGTAGATCATTGAAACAGAAAGATAAAGTGCGTCTTATAGTATGAAAAATCATTAGAGAATTCCGCCACCGAATGTAGTGCAATACGATATTTCTCAATTTTCGACAGTTAAATTTCAAATATTTAAAAAGTACAGCAAGCCTCGCGTTCTAAATATGAAAATGCTACTGTCTCAAGTGGTAAAAAGTAAAATAACAAAAATGCCCAACTCCAAGGAAAATTCAAATCGTAAATTCCCTTATCAAATGGCGAAATCAAAAGCTCTAACACATCAAACAAATGGAAAACAACTGTCATATTCCTGACTTGGTACAGACATTTCCTTGTTTAGAAAATGGTGGATTAAACCTGGTTTTATAGCTTCCTAAACCTCTCACTTGTCGCATAATATATTGACAACAATGTGTGAACAAAACAAACAGACATAGTAGATAAAAATGTCAAAAATATCGCATGACACTCTATGTAGTTGTAGAATGTATGTATATAATTATATAGAAACTAGTGGTATATTGGCAGTTTCACTGAACTTGTTTCACTCTAAGTATAAAAAAACAGTACATTTCTGAATCTCACTTGAATTTGACAATCAAAAATACAAATAATATATAAACTTAAATGCTTTTCAAACAATTTACGAATAACTTGCAAAAAAACTGTTACTTGGTGCTACGCACTTTTGATACACTATTGACATTTTATTCATAATTTTGGATATATCTTCATTTGTTTTCGCCTTAATAATTAACTCTGAGCATAAGTGACGTATTACGTTATTTTTAACACGTACCAGAATTTGTTGTCTGTCTTTTATAATTCTGTTTGAAAAATTGTGTGAATAATCACAAAGTTGCTTCAGTTCTTTTCCTTCGTTAGAAAATCGATAAATAAAATCAATTTGATACCAAGGCTTTCTGAAAAATAGATGATTAGTCTTTCATCGTTTTTTTTAGTGTTTAATTTAAAACTACGATGTTTTACAACCTCTAACGTTTTTTTTCTCTATAAAAAATATATGCATACACATGTGGTATCAAAAGTTGAGGAACGAACTCTTGTAAATTAAGGTTAGAAGTTTTTTTATTTTCAGTAAAATCCGGTAAAAACTAAGGAAACTTGGAATTCATCACCAAATGCTTACATCGTATCTAGTGCGAACAATGCAACTAATGTTATCCCTAAAAAAACTTTCGTTTTTCGTTTACAAACACTCATCTTGCTTACAAGTTAAGAGCAACATTATCTTTAAAAAAAATTTGCATCGTTTATTCGCTACAATTTTTTGAACTCACTTAAATCCCTTTGACGTATTTGATATCATACATATATTTCAATTACCTGAAATGTAATACAGTTGAAATGGAGGTCATTTTGGTTTTTTTTTATAATTTGAATTTTTATCCCTAGAACTTTTTTCATTGTGTGTGTGTAGGTTTCATCTAGTTTACCAAAAGCAACTATTGTTCTGTTAATCGTTGTTGTTTTTCTATAGCAGAATAAATAACGTGTAGAGTTCGATAATATAGGTACACATTTTGGATTAGACGTAAGAACTGGCATATTTGAATTTTATTTTTGAGCATGTGAATTCCTAATGAAATGTCTGTAGTCAAGATAAAGTCAGTATGACCGTTATGAAACGAGCAAAGTACTCAAAATTCTGCCTTAAGAGGAAACTACGAAATAACGTATCCATGAAATTGCATATTTTCCTCAATCAACATGAAATGGTAGAAAATGAATCCACAGATTGCGGATAGGTAAATAGATAATTAGAGACGTTCTCTATCGGATAACCTATGGTTATACAAAGCTAAATTGTCTGAAATTTTTGTTCTTCCCACAGCGGTATTCGACCCTCTGAATGTGTGACATAATTGCAATACTGCCTGCACTATAAAAAATATAGCTGGCGTCATTAGAGTTATACCTTTCCTTGTCGGCTTCATCTAGGGGTGTACAGTACATGATGTATTGTGGCAAATAGATGGTAAACCTAGTTTAAGGATATTCGCTCCTCTTGTTTTTGAATTTTTGCCAGATATTCGGAATCCTCTGGTTTTATCCATGTAGTGTCATTAAAACATTTTCCCCGCTAACCCCTACTTTTCTTTTTATAATTTTATTACTAATAGTTTAAAAAGCCATATTTGAAAATCCTATAAAATCATTGTTATTTTTTCATAATTTTTGAAAGAAAAAGGGTGCCAATGTTAAATGTAAGAAAAGTCTAGAGAGAATTATTTCCCGCCAAATTTTCAAAGGCTTATATCTCTAAAACAAGGATACGGACCTTACATTTTTTACTTCTTTTTCAGTTCCTTTATTTATATACTATCAATTTATAATAGTCTTTTAAAAGCTTGTTATTTTGAAACAGAGTAGAGAACATCCTTAAGGAAGGGTTCGCGTTGCTCCGTAGTTAGTTTTCCATGTAGTGTTTTGTTGATTTGTTTGTCTTTTCGTCGTCTATTCTTTTTTTGCCATGACGTTGTAGGTTTATCTTCGAAGTATGAGTTTTGAATGTCCCCTTGGTATCTTCCGTCTCCTTTTTCCAGATCGCCTGCATTTGCCTGTCGTAAAGGACGATCATTTTACATGCCAGTCACATCAATATTACTACTTTATACGTCTTAATATGTGACAACTTTATCACAGACGTTCTCCGTTCAATTCATATACTTACAAGCACCTCGACAGCGTTAAATATGACAACCTGTTTACAGCATGTACGTAGGGATGTTTTGATCTGTAACGAAGAAAATTATAAGACGTTGTTAATCGTTTATGGCTTGTATTTTATATCTGGTAGAATATACAAAATTACTCTTAATTTGTGTAATAGTTCTTTGGAAATATTTGATTTGTATTAAATTTTCATGATTTAGAAGAAGAAAAAAACGGCATTTTTTGCAGTATATTTATCTAATTTAAAAACAATTCATTGTTGATTTTTTCATTAAAAAATGGTACAAATAATCTTCATACATATTCAAGCCAAATGTTGTTTTATAAAAAGAGGGTCCATATACGCGTTTTCAAGCAAATGATTAATATCAGTCGGAAGATGCATCTTTTCCCGATATGTCATCGTTTGCATCGCGAAAAATCACAATTTACGTTAGCAACGTCATTACTTCCCCTGTAACAGTATCGTATGCCCTTTATCAATTTATGAGATTTGAAATCGGTACGTTACTGTTGCCTTAATTTATTAAGCTACTTGTTAAAAAGCCAAGTTGATTATGATAATAATTGTACAATGTAATGCAAAGTTTTAGAAAAAAATATCGAAAACAAAGGAACAAAGGTTTTCTTCGTTGTTTTTAAACACAAAGACGCATCGAATTAACATCTAACGGACGGACGGACAGACTGCCGGATGGATGGACGTACACATAGACTCAATAACACAATTTCCCCTACTACCGTAAGCTTGGCATGAAAGAAAGTTAAAAAAAAAAAAAAAAAAAAAGATAAATGTCCTTCATTACAAAACTGTAGGAAACTCTTGTATCGATATTATATTCCTATAATACCTACTCACCCCTGGTCTTGAATATTTCCATGGTATGAAAATGCACATCTTAATATTGTGTCTAAAGTTGCTAGAGCTACGCGCGGGAATATATCTACTGCCTCGCCACTTTTGGCATAATACTTCAGTTTTTCCTATTAAATTATGGAAACGAAATAATATTTTTTATAAAACTTCGAATTTGGTATCGCTAAGAGATGTTATTGTAAGTTAACACTACTTACTCTTTATATTTTTTCTACAATTTGTCATTATTGTTATGATTTTTTACTTCAAATGCCACTTATCAACGATTTTTGCTTGCCACCGTGGAACTAATGGACAAAGAACCTTCGTGGAATTTATTTTCGATGCTTTATTTTTGATAGTCTGTGTCCGAGGCCGGCTATGGCTTTGGCCAATTTCTCCTGAATTTATATCATACAAGGGTCATTTGCCAAATTTTGTTTATTTAACTATCGTAGACATGGGTGAATAAGAGCAAGATATAGTGTATAGGCAGCTGTCAATTTTTGAAGGTGTTATCTTGATGTCAAGTGGTCCTTTGGTTCTCATTGTCGTAGGTATATGCGTCATTGACGTTAACACCACATCTCCGTTCATTATATTGAGATCAGCTGCACAATTTTGTCTTCCCTATTCTAACTCTTACGCAAAACATGACGGCTTGGTAGTAAAGTGTGTTCCACTGGAGAGTGGAAGATGCAAGTCGGGTATAATTAAAGACATTCATTTAAAAATCGTCAGAAAATGCAGAAATTAGCAGCAAGGGCAAAGGCTGGTATGTTCGGATTTGGTATAATAATGTAATGAAAAGGTGACATCATTACGGAGCTGAAAGTGGGTCTTGTAGAAGCAGGGTAGTATTGCTATCAAGTTTATATGTTATTGTACTGAATGCATGTTGTATTTGCTGTAAGATGTTAGGCAATAACCAATGTATTTTGATTAATATGTATAGCACAATATGACATTATATTTCATATATAAGGCAATGTCGCTATTATAAACAAAAAATATGATTTTCTTTGTTTTTTTTCTAACATTTTCGATTTTGGAATACTACTTTACTTACAAGAAATATATCTGTAACACTGTTATATACTTTAACGTATGGTTTGAGTTTTTCAAAATGGAAGCCAGGGGTCAAAAGTCGTCTATTCCGTTCCCATTTCTTTCCATCAGATATCAACAAACCGTCGCCTAAATAACAAAAAATTCCTTAATGTTGAATTCTTTATAATCAGATTGCATTTTATTAATTTATAAAGTTAGCACTTAAATGACTATCATCTATCATCACCTCGTAGTCATCATCGTTGTCATCACAGTCGTTAACAACGTCATCATCGTCGTCATCGTCCTACTCACCCCTCCACCACCATGATAATGTTAATGATAGTATTACAGATGCTTTTAGTTTATGTAGCACAGAAAGTCAAAGGACAAAGAAAATATCACTGTTGTTGAATAACTTAACATATTCCATACAGACCCTTAATATAAAACAAAAACGCGTATTATAAAACACAGGCAATTCACAGTACTACTATCTGTCGATTTCTATATTTTGGCATTGCACAAGGTCAATTTTTTCTCTGACTGTAATTCCGTCTACACTAAATCTATTGGATGTTGAATATGTACTGATTGATAGTTTAGTCTTAGATACATGATTTTTATTAGTTGTGTTTGAGTACTCTCAGATCTGTACTTTGTGTCTTTTGTGTTGTGGTGGATGTATAAATACCCTGCCACGTCCGGTCTGTATTTTTGTTACTAGTTTTTCTGCTTTCTATCGATCTGAAGAGTTAAGTCCTTTTCGACTGATTTTTATACTTTGTTCATATTTTGTGTAAGTATACCTCAGTATGTTTTTTCTATATCAAAAAAAATAAAATATTTCATTCCACAGACTATTTGCCAGTTAATAGTTTCAAAGACTATTACCCCGGTCAATAGTTTTATCAACATAATTCCCGTACTTTTTCATAATAGTGTTTCATTGGACAACAATGACGTCATTGACTATTCTGCTTGGATTTGTGCGCTTGGCAACGTTAAACTCTGAAATACCGTAAACGGTATAATCTGTATGTGTCTTCCGTCGTTATTTCAAATTAAGATATAACTTACCAGCAGCAATTTAAAAAAGAAAAAGAAAAATCTACATGACATATTTTAAGAATTAATACATTACAAATATACGGTATGGGTCTGTCGTCGTCTTCATAATCTGGGATTGCTTTGGTGTATGCATGATAATATATATTTAGCTAGCATTTATTATATGTAAGCGGGGGCCTCGGTGGCCGAGTGGTCTAAGTAGTTACTACTGTAATCACTAGCCAGTCAACACTGAGGTTGTGAGTTCGAACCCCGCTCGTGCGGGTGCACTCGATTCCAATCTTAATTGACTAGGATTGTCAGTTTTCCTATCGAAGGTCGGTGGTTTTCTCCGGGCACTCCGGCTTCCTCCACCAATAAAAACTGGCCGCCTCGAAATAGCCCAAAAGCGGTGCTTAAAAGTGGCGTTAAAAACACATAAAATAAATAAATAAATTATATGTAAGCGAATTTTTACACAAGGATTCCTGGTCATAATTAAAGTAAATAAAATATTGACAAATACCACATCAAATACCACATGGGCAAAAAAAAACTGATAGTTCATATTGTGCATGTTTATGTGACTATTTATTGTTTTGGTTTTTTCAAGTGGTGTATGTAGTCTTTTTAGAATTTTTTTTTTTTTTTTTTTGCGGTATAATAAAACACTTAAGGACTGGTTATGAGGGTAATACCAAGTTTGTTGTCCCTTTGATACTTACTATTGCCCTCGGCTTCGCCTCGAGCAATAGTTGGTATCTTAGGGACAACAAACTTGCTATTACACTCATAACCAGTCAATAGGTGTATATTATTATACCTCAGCATGTTTTTTTCTATATAAAATAAAATAAAATATTTGTGCTATTTCATTCCACAGACTATTTGCAGTCAATAATTTCAAAGAATATTACCCCGGTCAAAAGTTTTATTAACATATTTCCCGGACTTTTTCATACTAATATTTCATTGCACAACAATAACGCCATTGACTATTGCTTGGATTTGAGCGCTTGACAACGCGTTAAACTCTGAAATATCGTAAACGGTATAATATGTATATGTCTGTCGTCGTAATTTCAAATTAATATAGTACTTACTAGATGCAATCAAAAAAAGAAAAAGAAAATCTAAGCGACATATTTTAAGGGCATACGATACAGTTACAGTGGAGGTAATGACGTTGCTAACGAAAAATGTTATTTTTCGCGATGTCAAACTGTGATATATCGGGAAAAGATGCATTTTCGACTGATTTTTATCAATCAGACTGATTCAACTTAAAAAACGAGTGCATGGACTCCTCTTTT
The DNA here is from genome assembly GCA_017311375.1 of Mytilus coruscus. Classification (NCBI taxonomy): domain Eukaryota; kingdom Metazoa; phylum Mollusca; class Bivalvia; order Mytilida; family Mytilidae; genus Mytilus; species Mytilus coruscus. The sequence goes on from CM029598.1 coordinate 38,113,751, forward strand.
TTTCAAAATTACACTAAGTTTGATTACGTAAGACTATTATTTGTACCAATTCTTGTGAAAAAGTTACCGATGAAATTTTTAAAATTAGATAAATATACAGCAAAAATGTCGGGTTTTTTTTAAATCATGAAACTTTTATAAAAATTAATTATTTCCAAAGAATTGTTATACAAATTTAGAGCATACTTATATAAAAAAAGATTTCCCCAAATAATTTTACAAAAATCTGCTTGTGTTTATCTTTTGAAACAAAAAAGTTAGGTATGTCTATCCAAAGGATAGAAATTGCCAAAAAAAAAAAATTTGAGTAAATGAGTAAATGTCTAAAATTTCGACCCTATTTATCTCTTAAAGTAGCACACGAAGTTATATTTTTTATTACATATTTGAAATGACTAGGTGAAAAATAGCTGGTATGCAAATTTTCGTAAAAAATCACCGTGGGATCAAAACTGTATCGTATGCCCTTAAGACTAAAACATAACAAATGTATGATATGGGTCTGTCGTCGTCGTCATAATCCGTGATTGCTTTGGTGTGCGGTAATATGTTTTAGCTAGCGTTTATTATATGCACGGGAATTTTACATAAGGATAACTGGTCTTGATTACAGTAAATAAAATATTTACAAATACCACACGGTCAAAAGAAACCTTATAGTTCAGCGTGTGCATGTTCAAGTGACTATTTGGGTTTTTTCCACGTGGTGTATGTAGACTTTTTAGAAAGTTGTTTTATAGCAAGTTTGTTGTCCCTTTGATACTATTACCATCGGCTTCGCCTCGAGCAATAGTTGGTATTTCAGGAATACAAAGTTGCTATTATACTCATAACTAGTCAATAGGTGTATACTGTTATACCACTGTCCCAGGTTAGGGGGAAGGTTGGGCACTCACAAACATGTTTAACACCGCCACACTCTTTACATGCCTGTCCCAAGTCAGGATCCTGTTATTCAGTGGTTGTAATTGGTTCATGTCTGGCATATTTGTTTTCGTAAATTGTTTTGTTATGAATTAGGCCGTTAGTTTTCTCAATTAAATTGTTCCCCATTTTTCATGTCGGGGCCTTTTATTTCCGACTATACGGTATTGGTTTTTCTAATTGTTGAATGCCGTACGGTTGCCTATAATTGCTTACATCCACTTCATTTGAACTTTGGTGAATAGTTGTATCATTGGCAATCATATCACATCTCCTTATTTTTATATATTACTGCAGTTTTCAGAAAGAATGTGTGAACAAATAGTTGCGTATAACAATCATAAAAGTCTAAAGGACATGCTTACTAGATCAAAGGATATCATCAGCTAAGGATTTATAACATACTATTCTAAAATTTTCTGTTGAGAAGAGAGATAGCAGATACCAAAGACAAACCGACAACGTTATGGCAGAAAAAGAAAATTGACAAAGAAACAAACAGTCTCTAAAACACAACATATAAAACTTAAGGGCATACGATACAGTTACAGGGGAGGTAATGACGTTGCTAACGTAAATTGTTATTTTCGCGACGTCAAACTATGACTTATCGGGAAAAGATTCAGTTTTCGACTGATTTTTATCATTCAAACTTATTTAACTTGAAAACGAGTTCATGGACCCCTCTTTTTTAAAATGCCATTTGGTTTGATTACGCGAGAAGATTATGTGTGCCAATTTTCATGAAAACGTAAATAGTGCAATTTTTTTAAATTTGATAAATATACAGCAAAAAGTGATGTTTTTTCTACATTCATGAACATTTGATAAATATGAGTTATTTCTGAATAAAAATGTATAAATTTTAGGATACTTATAAAATACAGAAATTACCAATTATTTAACAAAAAACAATTTGTGTTTATCTTTTAAAACAAAAAAGTTATGTCTTTCTTTCGAAAGGGAAAATACGGCCACAAATCCGAATTTTGAGCAAATATACCAAATTTCGACCTCATTTTACTCAAAAAGTAGCACATGAAGGTATATTTTTTATTACATATTTGATTTAATCAGGTAAAAAATAGTCTATATTGAAATTTTTATCAAAATGTAAATACGGGATCAAAACTGTATCGTATGCCCTTAAGACAACACGAATGACGCGTGATTTCGGGTGCTCCGGAAGGGAGAGCAGATTCTGCTCCACATGTGACACTCGTCGTGTTGCTTATTTAAGTGCAAACTCGGTGATAAGTCTCTTTCGTTGATATTTTAGGAAATTATTTTAAAACTTTATTTTCAACTCCCTCAGGTAAGGTTGACCGCAGATGAATTTAGCTGTCCATTTTATGTCTCTTTTGGTTATTTTCACAAATATCAAAAATACAAAATATATCGCCCAAATTACGTATTAGTCGCCTTAATGTACATTATCTCTTAAGAATCCATAAAGTTCTCTCGTATTGCTGGTTTATATAGTTAACATAATTCGGTATTTGGTTCTCCAAACAGTGTTCGCCTTTCTTGTCAAATTTGAGAGTTTTAAGCTTCGAATCAATTTACTTACCCACAGTTTGAGTGTTTGATACCAAATGTATGGAATTCAACCTACCTATCCAATCTCGTAGATATCTGTATGCCCCTCCGCTACCATAAGCTTTTGGTGCTGAAGATTTATACAGTATCTGTGCCGAGTCCGGATGACAGACTCCAAAACTGGCATAGAAAAACATACTCCAATAAACATATACCTTGGGTCTTTCCTTTTCAACAATCTGTCCAAGGAGTTTGAAATAGGATGCCAGATCATGAAACTACAAACAGAAGGTAATTCAATCAAATCTTGTAAGAGCTCATGATCAGGTCAGATATAACAAGTGAAACTGCAAGCTACTGCTCACTGATGATACCCCCAGCCCAAATACTTGAAGTTGTAGAGTGATGAATCTGAAAATGCATCACACGGTATAGCTGACTTATATAAACACTGAAACCAAATTTCAGAAATCCTTGAAATGTAGTTCTTGAGAAAATGTTACGAAAATTTTCAACTTGGATGTCATGTGTAAAATGATATAAGTGTTCGGTAAACAGGAAGTTGTTAAGTGATGAATCTGAACACGCATCACACGGTATAGCTGACTCGGTAACATCAGACGTGAATGTAGATAATAATACTCCCTTAACTTGAAACTGTGAATCGTCGAAGTTTAGATATGTTCCCTATGGCCATGTTATTACAGGGGACCTCAATATCGTACAGGACAGAGAGGTTAAAAACTTTTTGAAAAAAGGACCAAAATATCGTCCTCCAACTAAAATAGATTGGAAGGAGTGTCGTCAAGTCACCAAAGATGCTCTTTCCTCGTTTTGTAAAAAGTGGTGTAAACGGGAAAAATCTGATAAAAAATCTCTTGATTCTTATTTAAATACATGTATGAATGTGGTAGATAAGAGAATATCACATTTTGAAAATAATTTAGAAGTAAATAATAGAGTACATAATACACCTATTTCCAGAATAAGAAATAAACTTCAAGAACTTTCAAAGCGGTTTGTGTTTGTACCGGCCGACAAAGCAGCCAACAATGTGGTGGTGGTATGCCGTAAATACTACACGGACGTTCTTAAGAATGAAATTTTAAATTCATCTACATTCAAGTCCATCCGCTCCACAGAGAGTCACATAATAAACAAAATATCACAACCACATCAAAGCTTAAGGCTTCTTCTGAACATTTGAAGGTCCCTACTATGTATTGGCTACCTAAACTACACAAAAAACCATTTAAATATCGTTTCATCTCGGCCTCTAGTAAGTGTTCTACAACTAATCTTTCAGTGCTTTTAACAAGTTCATTAACTACTATTAAAGAGCTTATCATAAACTATTGTAATAAAATATATGAACATAGTGGTATAAACTATTTTGGAGTGTAAAAATTCTTTGGATGTTTTAGATAAATTACATGCTTTTGATGGTCCTTTTGATTCTGTTGACAGTTTTGATTTTCTACTCTTTACACTACACTCCCACACTATCTTATCAAACAAAAGTTTTCCTATTTAATTAAATGGTCGTTTGGTAAAGCTGAATGCATATATATTTGCTGCAACTCATTTAAAGCCTTTTCTCTAATGAGAAAGGTAAATATGCTAGATATACTTACTGGAGGTGTGATGAGATGATTGAAGCTGTTAATTTTCTCCTTGATAATATTTATGTACGTTTCGGCAACAAAGTTTATCGACGGGTTGTAGGTATCCCTATGGGCACTAATTGTGCCCCTTTAATAGCAGACTTGTTTTTGTACTGTTACGAATCACAGTTTATGACTAAACTCAGTAAAGACCCGTCGAAATTGCATTTAATTGATAAATTCAACAACACTTACCGTTATCTTGATGATATTTTTTCGTTAAATAATCAAGAATTTTCTTAATATACTGCTGAAATTTACCCCAAGGAACTTACTTTAAATAAATCAAATTTAAACGGTAATAACTGTCCTTTCCTAGATTTAGATATTTCGGTTTTAAACGGAAACTCCACACTAAAATTTACGACAAAAGGGACGATTTTCGTTCCCTATTGTTAATTTTCCATTTTAGATGGTGATGTTCCTTTGGCACCATCTTACGGTGTTTATATTTCACAGCTCGTTCGCTATTCCCGTGTCTGTTGTGACGTTTTTGATTTTAACGAACGTAATCTATGTATTACTGGTAAATTATTAAACCAGGGATATCGTTACCATAAATTACTTAAAACCTTTACTAAATTTTTCCATAGATATAAAGATTTGGTTTTGAAGTTTGGTTGTATCTGTAGAAAACTTATTTCAAACGGGATAGCACATTCTCATTTTACGGAAATGTTGTTAACCGTATCCGGAAATTTAGAAATGATCCTTGTGAACTTATCGCTCCTTTAAATAAACTTATTCTAAAGGTTACCAATTCAACACTGTAATAAGATCATTGAATATTGTTTTATTGGTATAAATATTGATTTTGTTATCAGTAAATTAAAAGCAAACTAAATATTACTAGTATGTTTTATACATATACACATTCATGGATCTACAATCTGTCGATACCTGTATCTTGGCATTGCACAAGGTCATGTTTTCTCTGACTGTTTATGACGTCTTTACACTAAATCCATTGGATGTTGGATGTGTACGGATTGATAATTTAGTCTTAGATGCATGATTTTCTTATTAGTTGTTAGTGGCTTTGAACTAGCTGTCAGATAACTGCGAGTACTCTCAGATCTGTTCCTAGTGTCTTTTTGTTGTTTGGATGTACAAGTACCCTGCCACGTCCACTTGTATTTTGTCCATCTGATGAGTTAAGCCTTTTCAACTGATTTTTATAGTTCGTTCTTATGTTGTACTGTAATATCACTGTCCCAGGTTAGGGGAGGTTGGGATCCCGCTAACATGTTTAACCCGCCACATTATGTATGTATGTGCCTGTCCCAAGTCAGGAGCCTGTAGTTCAGTGGTTGTCGTTTGTTTATGTGTTACATATTTGTTTTTCGTTCATTTTTTGTACATAAATAGGGCCGTTAGTTTTCTCGTTTGAATTGTTTTACATTGTCATTTCGGGGCCTTTTATAGCTGACTATGCGGTATGGGCTTTGCTCATTGTTGAAGGCCGTACGGTGACCTATAGTTGTTAATTTCTGTGTCATTTTGGTCTCTTGTGGACAGTTGTCTCATTGGCAATCATACCACAGCTTCTTTTTTATATCATATAACCCCTGAAACCAAATTTCAGAAATCCTTGTAATGTAGTTCCTGAGAAAGATGTGACGAAAAATATTCATGGAACGGACGGACGGACTGACGGACGGACGGATGGACGGATGGATGGACAGACAGAGGTAAAACCGTATACCCCCCCCCCCCCTTTTTTAAAGCGGGGGTATAATTATTATTATCGGTTTTATCATTATGTAGTTTAAAAGAGTTGCAATTTTTAGTTATTACTATTTTTCTCTCTCACCAAGTAGTCACAAAGTTTGCAAATGGTATAATGTGATGCTGAAAATTTATATTTTTAAAAGACAATTTGCAACTGCAAAAACTCAATAAGAACTTATCAGTAAAGCAGCGGGTGGTATTTGTCTGTTATTTCCTTTTCCATACGCAAAAATGTATGCAGACTTCGGCCTTGAGCGTGAGCGTAACGATGCAATGAAAACGCCATCAGTCCAAAATTGACGTTCACAAATGCAACGATTGGATGAAAACAATTAAATATGGCTAACTTTTAGGAATAAAGCACTAATCAAGTGCTTTCCGTGGAATAAATAGGGGAGGGGAAATTCAAAAAAGCTATAGAAAATCGAAGAGTTAAGACAGGTTTTTTTCATTCATTAATTTGTTAGTTATTTATAAAGTAATGCATCATTTGAATAAATTTCACTTAATTTTAACTTTTATAGAATGAGGCAGATCTATAGCTTGACATACTGCATTTACACTTGTCTCTTGTTGTTGAAGACTATGTTGCCCTCTAGGTGTCTAATGGGTATTTTTGTCGTTGGATTGCTGTCTCATTGACACATACCCCACATCTCCTTTTTTCATATTCATTACTCATTTCTTACTTATGTCTTTTTTTTTACAATTAGTACATGTGTACTTACCAAATGCAGAGAGCCCCATATAGGATGAATCGGACCAAGAGTTGTTATATTTTGTCCGAATGTTGCTGTTCGCCACCGTCTGTATTTTATCATAAATGCTCTGATTTTCCATAGTAGGTACGTAATGACAATAATAAGCAAGGATTTAAATATGTAAGTTCTTAACACCATTGCAGAAATTCAATGTACATGTACATGTAATAACTGAAATGTAAATAAAGATTAAGGTAGATTCACTTTATACCGCCATCTTGGATTGTACAATAGCAGTACACAATCGCTCTAGTTCTTTGCTTAAATCTGCAAATTTTGAGACAAATTTTCAATTTATGTGTAAGAATGCTTATTTGTATTAAGAAAAATAAGAGATTTATGGCATAATCCAAAATTTTTTTAAAAATACCAAATATTTGTGTTTCTAAAATCAATTTTTCAACTTAAGGAGAGATAACTCTTATAGTTAAAATTTTAAACTGGAATGATAGTGAAATTTTCATTTTGTACTTGTAGCAAGAAAACAAGTTCGGTGACACCCTTTTTTCTTTTTATTTTCTTAAAGCATATTATAAAACCTTTATTACATTGGTTGCAATGAATTACATTGATTTCCCAGTGAAATAAAAACCGATAATTTCACATGTGAAATAAACGTGGTTATTTCACTCCGCTGACGTCATACAACAATAGGCGTTGTCATGACGTCGGATCAAAACAAATTGTGAATGCATAGAAAAAGATATAGTTCCTTACATTTTCTACTTTAATTTCAGAAAAAAATCATTTGCCAATGTAATAAAAAGAATAACTAATCAAAGAATTCAAATATCGAAAAATATTCAACTTGTGACCGAATTACACTGATAATTAACTCATGCGCTACGCACATTCGTGAATTAAGGTGTTGTTCGGTCACTCGTTGAATATTTTTCTCTATTTGAATTCTTCGATTAGTTATTCTATAAATCTTCTCATATTTTATTTCAAAATTCTATCTCATAGATTTCTTTTTATTCACAAAAATGTGTTTTTTCATGAACAATCTATGCAAATTTTGGCAATTTTGCATGACTTGTAGCTAGAAAAATAGCACGGTGACCCACACTTTTTATTATATTTTTGAAAAAAGGATGGTAAAATCTTCATTTTGGCGAAGTATAAGAAAATTCTATCTGAGGAAATATATACCGTTGATCCACCTTAACACATACAGTCCTTAGTGTGGACATTGTATTTTTTGTTATACCCCTTCTTAATTTATTTCTTCATATTTTATGCCACAAATAGCAAGCAGGGGGATGAAATTACATTGCCAAAAAAATCTGGGTCATGAATTTTAAAGTAAAGTATTTATTTGGTCCAGTTGGAAAAGGTTAAAAATTAGTATGTCTGAAGCTGTAAAACAGAATTCAAGACCATATATATATTTGTCCATAATTTAAGTTAGAATTGATGAAGTTTTCTATTATTTTGATATAATTTGTCCCGAAAGTAGTACACACACTGTAAAAATATTAGCAAAAAAGTGCAGGTGCGATTTTTTAAATTTGCGAAATAGCTGTGTTCTCGGAACTTTTATGTTCAAACATGTAAGAATCAGAATTAGAATATAAATAAAGAACTTGAAATAAAAAAAGGAACCGTTGTCGTCTTTTTAAGCTAACAGTTCGATTTTTGAAATTTGTTAGCATTTTCATAGTTGCTTTTTTCCAATTAAGTTAAACATGACAATGGGAACGGCACAGTCTAAGATCTAACTAACCATGCATCTGCGTTGAGCCTATGGCAAATGATATGACATTATATGCATGACAATTTGATTTGAAAGTATAAAATAATTGTATGGCTAGGTTATGTAACATAAACGACATTGTAATTAACATGTTATGTGTTGTTTATTTTTTTATATAAATAAGAGACAACAGTAGTTTATCAATATCAAATCTCCTTCATTCATTCAGAAGCTACAAACCAAAGTAAAAACAAACACTGAGGGAAACCCATCAACTCTGAAAGGAGCGAGACCGAGTGCGTCGACAGGGTAAACGTCTCCTGCTATGCATGCATCACCCACCATGCAAATCCATCCTCAGTCAACTTGTCGTATTGGGAATAGGTTACAATCGGTAAATTTACAGTTTTAAATAAAATTATTTTAACTCCGCCTTATAACCATATGCCTGTCTAAAATCAGGAATCTCTGTTCATTTTACTGATTTCAAATTTTTCGTTTTTGTTTAATATACATAATCAGAAAGTTATAAATATACTGCTGTGGTTTAACCATTGCTTACGGAATTTTTCTGAATACAGTCTATTCTGATTCTGTATTTGTAGTTTGGAAAAGTCTCAATTTTCCAAGGCTGTATAAGGATCTACTGTTATTCTGATTCTGTATTTGTAGTTTGGAAAAGTCTCAATTTTCCAAGGCTGTATAAGGATCTACTGTTATTTTCGTCCTCATTCTTTTGTTGTCTCTGGTGAATAGTTACCTCATTGGTAATTACACCACATCTCCTTATTTTTATAAATAAAGATTCTTCTTTTATGTGTATTAAAATTCAATATAAGTTTATTTGGGTATTACTCAAAACCTTATCTTCCTGAACTGTCTTTAACAATACACACATTTGTAAGGTGTAGGTCCGAGTGCCTGAATCTGGAGACTGGATCGGCACTTTACATCGTTTGACAAATGTTTCTAGAGCTTTTTGATCGATTATAATTATCGTTTTTTATCTTTGGTTGTTCTTGGCTACCCTGACCGTCTATGAAGGGGTGTATTTAGTAAATGTTGGTTTTGTTTTGTTTTGCTGTATTTAGGATTATTATATAAATTGGAATTGTATGATTTGGATAATGTATGCATTGCAATAACAATAAATTGAATATTTATTTATTATAATCTGGCGTCCATCGAGCATTGCGGGCTGTCGGCAAACTAAGATTATGTCAAATTGCGCTTTTGTTTTATTTGGCACGAGTATGTGGTTAATAAGGTCTGTAATTTGTTAATGTAAAATACATTCTATATGTATTTTCTTTATTTATTGTGCTTGGGTTACTGTCCTATTGACTTATTCTACTTTGATATGATAATTAAACTCATTAATGAGTACTCAATACTTGTGTGTGCGTAGGTGCTGGTAAAATCTATTTGACTTATTAGAAACCGCTCGATTTGTTTATTATTTACTTATATTTCAGTCGTCATCGTATATGAAAAATTCAGATTATACTTCACACACAAGGTATTTCGTTATTTCCGTAACTTATTTTTATCTTCAATGTTATTAATTTTGAATGAAATATTTCTGATTTCGATGTTGTCACCTTCAGTACTTACCTGCAATAATCTGTAACACAAAGTTTGAATATTTCAAAATGGAAGCTTGGGGTCAAGAGTCTTTTTACTTGTTTTGTCGTACCAAAACCGCATTGACGTTCCATAGTTGTGACGTTGCAAAACTAATGAGTTTCAAGAATCGGCGCTTTCCCGCCGACCATTACTTTTCACGCGTTAAACTCACAAATTTTGAAGTGGGATGCCAGCTGTTTCCTGCATTATTACTTGATTGTAAGAGCTTGATTTTTTTACAAGTCACGGGTAAAATACACGATTGATTTTAAGACCCCCAATATGAACACATATATACAAGATTATATTTTTGACTATCTCCCGATTAGCATCGCGATATTAAAACATCTGAACAAAATTAAAACATTATAAATCAAATTAAATCAAATCTGTTTTTACTTGTATACTAATTACGCACAATTTCGCTTATATCCAAATTTTTTTTTAGATTTAAAAAATTGCAACACCGCGCATGATGTCATAAATTGGTGAATATATAAAAATACGAAAATATATTGCGTTTTGCAGTTGGTCCAATTAATCTATATCTGTTTAACATTGAATCAATAAACTTAAACGTATGATTTTAAAAACATTTTGCTCATTGTTGAAGGCCGTACGTTGACATATAGTTGTTAACTTCTGTGTCATTTGGTCTCTTGTGGGACATTTGTTTCAGAGGAGAAGATTTTTAAAAATGTAAACACACGACGACCGATAAACGACAACGACGATAGACGTTGGACGGCAAATATAAGTATTAGTTCACACTATCGTTTGATCAGCTAATTCAATTAAACAAATAGCAGATGTCATCAGTTAAGTCCTTTTAAGTATTAATTTCAATAACATATAATTCTAATCTTTTTGTTTTTGGCGAAAACTTTAGTCGACAGAGAGAAACTGTCCATAGCTAAAATGATCAGCAAGTCCAAATCTTGAAAAGTATAACAGCATGAACAGATAGAAACTTAAGACAAAAAAAATAAATAAACTAGCTAGACAAAATCTACTTACAAGTCGATATGACTGAAATCGTCAGTCGACTTAAAAATAATAAAAAAAAACGATATTTTTTGCTTTTGGCGAATGCTATTGTAGATAGAGAAAATGGCACTCATTGAAGAAAACGCTACATGTTTGGTATCAACTTTTCACATTTTGTCCCTAGGAAACCAAACAAATAAAATTTCTAGGGACTATATTTGAAGTGTTACGTAGCAGATTTCTAGGGACTATATTTGAATTGTTACGTAGCAGTTTCGTAATAATATTTATACTTGATCTTTGAACTTATGTTCTTTTTTATGATTTCCTATGGTATTGAACCCAATGCAAATATGTATGGTTGCTAAGTACACTTGAACTCAAAAGTAAGCTCTTTTATATAACCTTGATACCAAATACTAAGTTTAATGTTCCTTTCACTCTTCCGATTCCGTGATCCAGTCGGAAAGCAAGCCCTTAGAAACGACCGTTGTTGCATGGGAAAATTGCGTTAATTTCGCGGAAAAAATAATTTGGCGGCAATTTGGAAAATTTTCTATTTTCTGTTTCTTACTTGCCATTGGGGTCAGAAATAGATTTCTTTCTATCTTTTAAGCATGTGTCTTATTATTAAAGAAAATAATACCTAAATTGGCCGTCTTTTAACAATTACGTTAATAGATTATGCGAAATTGTCTGTTATTTTTTCTTCTTTTTTTCACAGATAAACAAAGATTATACTATATAACAAATTAATAATACGTATCTCAAAGTTAAAAAAAATTCAAGTCTAACGTTCTGTCACCCCTTAGGAAACCCCGTTTGAACTAAATTCCAAAAGAAAGACATTTTTTGACATTGTAGTTTTTTTGGTCTTACACATCGATGTCAACATGCATCTGAACATAATGTACACATATTTTAGGCGTATTTGTTACAGAAAAACTGGTTTTAGTTTTAGGTTTTGGTTTAAAACTGGTTTGGTTTGGTTTTGGGTTAGGTTTCAAAACTGGTTAAGGTTTAGATATTTTTCAACAAATGTAAAGTTTATTTAAAACTTGTAATATTATGGTTCTAAATATATCTTGTTACCTTCGTTTTTGTATCATATTTATTGTTATTGTTTCATATTTACCGTATCAAGAACTGTAATAGGCTATAAGAGCCAGTTTACAGATACTTGCCTCGAATTTATACCACCAATCATGTACAATTTACAGTAGGGTATATGTTTGGTAGTTGAAAATGCGGACAAGTGTGTGTGGTCAACGCTTCATTTAAAATAACACACATTTTCAATAACACTTAAATAAAGCACAAAGAGTGGAATCTAGTCACTGTCTGTGAATGCTAGTTCGACCTTTCTGTGTCACTAAGATCCCATCGTCTGACTACTTTAAAAAGTTACGCTTGGAATTGTATCTATGATTTAATCTGTTTTGCTAATATTATTTTATAAATGCATAACACCCGAATCAATAATGATACAAATTATATGCTCTCTAGTCACCTTTACCATGGGTAATTGTGCGACCGTTTTTCTTCGCCAGCCTGAAGTACTCCCACAATACTCTGTGGAAATTATAAGTATCAAGCAATCAAATTGTTAGTTTGTCAAGGTCTTCTGTTCAATTAACATTCGAAAGGAATGATCACAAAACCTGCTCTCTATTATATAGCTGAAAGACATCCAACTTATTGTTAAACCAAACAAATAGCAGCCAGGTTTGTAGCAAAACATTTGAAAATGCCTCAAATCTTCCTTTTTTGAAAGAGAACTACACACAAAGTGTGGGATGCTTTGGTATTCATGTGTGATCTGTGAATGCTTCTTTAATAGTATTGACCTAGCAAGTTGAAGAATTCAAACCATTTAAATTTTTATTTACTTTGCGCACTTATAATGTGGGAAATATCCATTATCAATAGTTCATTTTCGCGATATTTAATAATTGCAGAACCAAATGTTGGTTTACTGGCAATGGTAATCAGATACAGAGAGTTTGATACCTTACGTTGAAATAAAAGTACAGAAGCTGCACGTCAACATTAGTTACTATTCGAAGTATGCATTACTTAATTCTTGATGTAAAATGCAAAGATGTGTTCTACCCTCTGCATGCCTAACTTTCTCCATATTTTTTCTTTATTAAAATCATTATTTTTTGCCACAAATTCAGACGAGGCTCATCGGTAGTTACGGCCTGGTTTAAAGATTTAGGTGTAATTGACGGGACACACATTCCTATTAGCGCACCTAGAGAGTTACACGGAACTACATTAATCGCAAATCTTTCCATTCAGTAAATCTACAGGGTATACGTGATAGCAATAGGCATTTCTTGTATAATTTTTATGTATTTTGTGGATGGCCTGACTCGTTCATTTCTCTCCAGTATTCAACAACGCAACGAGGTGTTCCCATGTAATACACATTTACTTGGTGATTCCGCGTACAATCTAATTAAAATATAGATCTCTGATTTCGTTATACTACATGTGCTTTTGATTTTTGTATGTACAATGTATCATAGATCAAATTTATTCGTTCAGTGTATGTTCACTAGTGTTAATATAAGCGCGGAAATCACTATGTGATCCGTGTAAACTCATCGAACCTTTAAATAAACTTATTAGTAAAGGTTATCTTACCAATGTTGTAATTAGATCTTTGAATATAGTTTACATTGGCACTAATATCGATTTTGTCATCAGCAAATTAAAACATAACTAAATTTGTATTCTTTTCAAACGGGATGTATAAAGACACACCCACGTTCATTTTGATCTATAAAGAGGTTAAACTCCTAACTATCCTACTGTCTGTCGATACATTTATTTTTGGCATTGCACAAGTCATGTCTTCTTTGACTGTCCATGACGTTAAAATACTAAATCCCTGGGATGTGTTTTAGTTGATTTTAGTCTCTGATGCATGATTTTTTATTATTAATTGTTTTGGCTTTTAACTAGCTGTCAGTAACTGCGAGTACTCTCAAATCGTACTTTCTTGTTTATTTGACCTGTTGATACTAATTGTAATGCTTTTTTGATATTTAATATTATTCAGGGTTATATCTGGTCTATATACCAAGTGCTTTTATAAGTGTTTGGTACTACTATAAATTTTCACTTCGTACTATGAAATTCAAAATTATTTATTTTGTAAAAATATTTCCTTTCTCTATTGGAACTGTACACGTATACCTAACAACAAAATTATTTTCATTTACCTGTGTTTAAAGTTATTGCAAATGGCTGATATTTTTGTTCGAGCATATTGTTTTTCTTAAATTGTTTAACATTTCATACCGATATAACATGTTACTTTTATTATTCTTCCCTTAGTTTATTTATTTTGTATTTGCATTGTATCATAGGTCAAATTTATTTGTTCAGTGTATGTTCACTGGTGTTAATATGTCCTTTGATTGAGTTAAGCTATTTCAGTTGATATTTTATAGTGTGTCTTTCTAAGTTGTGATGTTACACTATTGTTTCAGAAAAAGGGTGAAGGTTTGGTACCATTAAAACGTTTAAACCCGCTGCATTTGTTTGCAACTGTCCTAAGTCAGGAATCTGATGTTCAGTAGTTGTCTTTTGTTGATGTGGTTCATAAGTGTTTCTCGTTTCTTGTTTTTATATAGATTAGACCGTTGGTTTTCCCATTTGAATGGTTTTACACTAGTAATTTTGGGGCCCTTATAGCTTACTGTTCGGTGTGAGCCAAGGCTCCGTGTTGAAGACCGTACTTTGACCTATAATGGTTTACTTTTATAAATTTTGACTTGGATGGAGAGTTGTCTCATTGGCACTCATACCACATCGTCTTATATCTACTTTTGATTGAGTTCAGTCATTTCAATTGAAAATTTATAGTGTGTCTTTCTATGTTGTGATGTTACACTATTGTTTCAGAAAAGGGTGAAGGTTTGGTACCATTAAAACGTTTAAACCCGCTGCATTTGTTTGCACCTGTCCTAAGTCAGGAATCTGATGTTCAGTAGCTTTCGTTTGTTGATGTGGTTCATAAGTATTTCTCGTTTCTTGTTTTTTATATAGATTAGACCGTTGGTTTTCCCGTTTGAATGGTTTTACACTAGTAATTTTTGGGGCCCTTTATAGCTTACTGTTCGGTGTGAACCAAGGCTCCGTGTTGAAGACCGTACTTTGACCTATAATGGTTTACTTTTATAAATTTTGACTTGGATGGAGAGTTGTCTCATTGGCACTCATACCACAACTTCTTATATCTACTTTTGATTGAGTTCAGTCATTTAAATTGAAAATTTATAGTGTGTCTTTCTATGTTTTGATGTTACACTATTGTTTCAGATTAGGATGAAGGTTGGTACCTATTAAAAGTAGCTTTGAGCTGTTGCTTGCTACACGAGTTATGCCTCTTACAAAATGTACATGAATGAGTACATTGAAGAGGGGTTAGGAGATTGAAGAAAGAAATAATTTTGTGATGTACATAGTCCGTCTGACACTGTAGAGTCGAAGATGTGATTTTTACTTAAAATTAAGACATAAAATTAAACTTAACCAGTGTCTGAATTCATTATTGGTAAGATACTGACAGACGCACCAAGTCAAATTATAAAATCTCTGTTAAAATGAGATGTGCAAACTGCATACCAATATCAACAAGCATTCTGAGAGTATTGCATAGCAATACATAGTCCCCTACCAGTTAAAAATTCATTGTACTGGAACGATATATGCTAACTTGATCTATAACTTGTCATGGTGTAAACTATATAACAAATATCAAGTCAATATCTTCAAGCATGACGAAAAAAAGTGTGGAAAACTTATTATTTAAGTGAATTTTCTAAGTCCAAGGACCATAGCTCTGCACAAAATCATCAGAACGGAAATTCAAACTTGATCTTTAACTTTTCATGATAAAACTATATACCAATTATCAAATCAATACCTTCAAGTGACGAAAAAAGGTGAGGAAAACTGATTATTTGAGTGAATTTTCTAAGTCAAAACACTCTTCACAAAATCATCAGACCGGAACAAAATTCGAACTTGATCTGTAACTTGTCATGATAAAACTATAAACCAATTATTAAATCAATATCTTCAAGCATGACGAAAAAAAGTGCGGAAAAATAATTATTTGAGTGAATTTTCTAAGTCCAAGGACCATAACTCTGCACAAAATCATCAGACCGGAACAAAATTTGAACTTGGTCTGTAACTTGTCATGATTAAAATATATACCAATTATCAAATTAATATCTTCAAGCATGACGAAAAAAAGTGCGGAAAACTGATTTGCCGGACTGACGGATGGACAGACAGACGGACGGAGTGTAACCTAAAGTCCCCTTCGACTTCGTCGTAGGGGACTAATGAATTATCAATGGTGGTTTCCATCAACATACCTAATCATAAACTCTTACATGTTACCTGTCAAATGTTTCAGTGTTCATAGACCAATTGGAGAATGGAGCCATTTTTTAAATTTAACATGACAATGAGTTATGCTTAATTTAATGCAACAACATATAGACCAAATATCACGGACCTAGAAATGTAGACCTAATCACAAATTTTAACAATTCTAACAATTTCATTTGCTCTTGTTTTCATAAGCTATTCCCATTTACTTCCCAGTTTTGAATTATAGCATGTATAGAAAGGTTTACATATTTTTGTTTTGTTTTATTGGATTGTTATCTCATAAACATTTATTCGTCATCTCAGTATTTTCCAATTCACAACAAATAAAATTAACAATTTAAAACATTTTTTTAATTGCCAATTCATACAAAACGACAACTGTCAGACTAGAAAAATAGCAAGATCAGAAACAAATGAATAGTGTTGATAATGAACATTAATTATCTATATAAAACGATGTGTAGCTAAAAAAACACCAAACACAAAAAGGTTATACATATAAGAATTGAAAATCCATTAAAAAATCAATTTGACCATAGAATCTGCATAAATTTTTCGCGACTACTACACTGCATCAACATTGCCTCCATTTAAATACTAAACCAAAACCACAAACCACCCATGAACGTGTGTTTGTTTGAAAAAGCAATGGCGAGTTCAGCTGTGAATTTGACTGGATTAATTATTCTCTTTAAGTGAAATGTTTGACGTTAACTAAAACAATAAGGTAAGGAAATTTTATACTGTCTGTGCACAACCTTAAGGTGACTAAAAAAAACTCATTCATTGTTAGTATCATTTTTTTTTTGTTATGAAGGAATCCTGCAAAAGTAAATGCAAAAGTCTTGTCCTTTGAACTTAAAACAATCTCTTTCAGACTTGCATTTTAATCACTCTTATTCAACGCATTTTCATACTTACATGAAGTGTGACTTACATATGACTTGTGATCTAAAACATAATTGTTGACTTAGCACTCAGAAACTGCTCTGAAATACTTTTAATATGCAAAGTTATTTATTTTTTTAAATAGAAGAAGAAAAATATGAGACCGAGCTTATTTATTCGCAAGTTCATGATTAGGCTATAAACCATTTAAATAATTATCCATTGGTTTAGGCTTTTTTTTATAATTTGAGTCCATTCATTAGAACTTGCATGGAATCAATGAGACAAAATGTATTGTTATATTTAGTTTAATCATACAAGGATTGCAAACCAATTTCCTTTTATTTCAAATAATGAAGAATTTACATTGAGAATACTTTGATTATTATTTCTTTTAAAAGTAACTTAAATGAAAAAGGTAGGATCAGGTATCAATATTGAAACAGAATTCCTGTTTGTGATCATTTTAACCCTGTCTAGGTCAAGTATTCATGCATATTTTGGCTACCCCTTGTCTTTATGTAGTAGAAATTTATTTCTGTGTTGATATAATTTGGTTACAGCAGTAAAAATATTTACCAAAATATAAATATTAAAGTTACCCTTGTAATAATATATTATGGCACAGAGTAATATCAAAGCCCTATTTCAGTTCTGAAATTGTTGTAAAAGTGATAAAATGTGTTTACCTAATTGTTTTACATATGTCTTTAGTATCAAAATATATTTAGTAAAATTATTTTAATAATATCCACTTGTATATAACAGCATATGGTGCTTAATATAATAATAATATATATGATAGTACCAATAAGATTGTTCATGAAAAGTGTCAACAAAGGGACGTAACTCGTAAATTACTATCGGCGCCGCTTCGTCAGAAATATCGACACATCGAAGTAGCACATTTGCGTATTACAGCGTATTAAGTGGCACACATTTTTAAAAAGCCTCATCACATATTTTAAATTCAGCATAGGTTCCCCTGAAGTTAAGAAAGAAATTTCAACTGATGTGTTGAAAAAACTTGACGCGACGAGTGACGACCTTTGGTTTGAAGGCTTTGTATTTTAATTCAGTACGTTTAATCAAAAGAATTTTTATGTGAGAACTTCTAAAAAGTATACACAATTGGCATTTGTAACGTACAGCATGCTTTGATTTCATTTGATATGAGTTTTTGGAGGAAACAAAGTCGTTTGAGTTGAGGAAAAAATGACCCAAAAAATGCCCAAATATGGTAGTCACATGACTTCCATTGTTGCTTTAAGAAATGGGGGTCAAACCGGGGTCAGCTTTCCGACTGGATCTATAACCATTTTTGACAAAATCCTAGTAACAGACTCAAATATTCAATCACTATTCTAAATTAAACAAAACGAAATATCATTACCAGCATACCAAATGTTTCCATACTCTCCATTCATTTCAACGCAAGAAAGTAAAATTGTTAAAACCCTCTTTACTTCTTTTGCACAATATTGATTACAAAACAACGATATATGCTAAGTTAAACAATCTTTTATTCTTTACAAATAAAACCGGTTGTTTATTTTACTTGAAAGGAATAAATCAACTGAATAGCTTTTGTAATCAAACTATTGTGAACTACAAATAAATGGAGCGATTACAGTAATTGTATCTAGTTTTACTGTTAATGCAAACCAATAGTGAACCAATGAGCTTGTCTAAGCTAGACTACGGATTTATGTAAGGAGAATTGTATGTATATTTATAATTGATATTTACTTTTTTTATTAGACAACGTGACAATGTCTATAAATCACTGATTAGTTACACACGAGTTTTTATGATTTTTAAATCATTTTTTTAAAACATGTTTAACACTAAATTTATTTCCTTTCGTGTGAGCGTACGTTTCACTTAATTTGTGTTTCATTTTGAATTTTGAATTTTTAAGAACAACAAACCAACGCTTTCTGACATATGGTTGTAAGCCTCATGTTTGCATACTATACGATGTGAGGTGTTTTCACATTCACAGGTAATAAACGTCTAAAGCTAAGAGCCTGTAATTCAATGGTTATCGTTTGTTTCTGTATGTCATATTTGTTTTTCGTTCATTTTTTTCTACAGAAACCAGGCCGTTTGTTTTTCTCGTTTGAATTGTTTTACATTTGTCTTTTCGGGGCCTTTTATAGCTGACTATGCGGTATGTTTTGCTCATTGTCGAAGGCCATACGATGACCTTTTGTTGTAAGTTTTTTGTCATTTGGTCTCTGTGGAGAGTTGTCTTATTGGTAATCATACCATATCTTCTTATTTTTATATGCATACCGAAAACTTATGTATCCTTACACATAAATAGTAGAGCCATGGATGAAATTTAAGTCGCGTCTTTCTCAAATATACAAATAAATACGAGGTCCCCATTCCGACCGGACGTGGCTACGTATTTAAACATCCCTTAAGCGAAACGGACGACCCTTGTTAATTCCATTAGGAATTGTTACCGTCGGACGGAGAAACCAAGACCAATTTCTATACTTTAGGTACCCTCGGGGATCGTTGGCTGGACATTTTAAGCAAGGGAACAGCAGTTAAACATTTGTTTCATGTGTTATATAATTTTTATCGTCAGTCATTTAATTAAACAAATTGAGAGCTTAATTTTAGACCTACTTTTGTGCTTTAATGTTTATAAGCAAGCTATAACAACAACATAAAACAAAATAAGACAGTTTTATATTTATTATTCCAAGATGTTAGCATTATATGTTAGTTTTTATACCAACAATTTGTTACATTTGAACAATGAAAGCATACATTATTGGCAACACAAGCATAAGAAAACTGAAATATATTATGAATTATTAGTCGAACGTGCCACCCTAAAAATGTTTGTTCAGTAGTTTTATGAAACTAAACTGTTTGGAAATGAAAAAAAAAGTCAACAAATACCTATCATTTGATTTAGCGTTTTGAAACAGTTTGTAAAGCTTAAAGATACCCGCACAAGGAAGCCTTGCATGCTGCAAAGAAAAACGATTTATGAACTATCTCTTTTTTTATACTGAAGGAAAAAATCATCCTATCTTACTAAATCGTCTAGTTTCTGTTACTAGTCTGCTACTTAAACTTTTGTTATATTTAATTTCAGGGCGTGCTATCAAAATTGTGTAAAAAAATAAATAACACCAACAATGGAACAAGTTCCAAGTTTAGTTTCTGAGTATATTCTTCAGGGACATGATCCATTACATATGTACCAAGGAAAGCGTATTGAATTCTCAGAGTCTACAGTATCGACTTTCGCAAACTCTCCTACCGCCCTGAAATACAAGGCAGCACATGAAATGTTTCAAAAAGCACGAGCAATACTAGATCAATATACAAAAGCAGGGGTAGATACTGAAAGTGACTGCGATTACCTGCAGCCAGCTTTCCAAGGCTATGCTAAGGCATACATGTGTGATAATGTCTGGTTTGATAAATACAAGCCTCCAGAAAATACACCTGACCTTGTAGATCAGTACCTGAAACATAGGCCGGATGACATTTTATCGGAATTCTGTAAACATATATTTGTTAATAAATCACATCATAGTGGAAGTGAATTCTCAAAATTTAAACATATACAAATAGCTATTCGCACATATGAAATATTTGCAATGAAAGTACAAGAAGCTAATACTACCTCAGAAGTTCGACGCCAAATTCTTAATACATTATATACTAGATTAGGTTCGTTATATACTACCACGGAACAGAGACTTCGTGCAATCGATTCCTTCCAAAAAGCATATGACAATGACCATGGCGATCATGAATCTCTGTTTGGTGTTGCGTGGTGGCTTTGGGACGAGGATCCAGCTATGGCTATTAAATTGATTCATAGGTATTTAGATTCTGCACCGGAATGTCATAGGAAGTATTATGATGCATATTATACTTTATCGCTTATCTATATTAAGGTTTATGGAAATATAGCAAAAGCCAAAGAATATTTTTGCAAGGGGTTGGACGCCGAAAAAAAACAATTGCCCTTTATACCCCCTTATGACACATGTTCCAAAAAAATAGCAAAAATAGAAATCGAACGTTTAAATAAAATGTGACCGAAGTTTATTGATACAATGTTTGTTGCATGATTTTATTTCCAATCTCTTTAATTTACAATTATCATGAACACTAAGTTCTGATCTTCTTTTTCCTATTCGTCATCTTTTTTTTCAATAACCCTCGATGAAGTTTTAAGGTAGAAATAATTAACAGCAATTGTGTATGTGTTCTTAGGTGTTTGTGTTTTAATCTTTTACGTTTGTGAGTTGATTTTTACCATTTTCTAATTATATTTGTCTTCTCATTGACCATGGCCTTGCCCTGTCAATAATTTCTATTATTTTTTAAATGTCCCATATATAGTATCTTTTCATTTTGTTATAAATGTGTGTAATATAAAACAAAATATTCAACCAGTTTAATGTGATTTTGTATTTTAAAATTACATATAAGTAATCGTTTTTCTGCAATACCTATTGTAAAAGACTTCATGCCCTTTTCTATCATCCACCATCTCGTTATTGTCTTTTCACAATTAAATGCTATTCTTTTGCAAAAACTTCAATACGTTCTTGACACAATTTCAACCAAAGTTATGAACATTATTAGGTCTATTTTGTTGAATTGTGTTGTTTGGTAGCTTTAATTTCTTGTTGAGGTTTATCAAAAATTACCTTTTATTTGTATTTTCAGGTTAAATAAAGTCCAAATAGGTTAGATACAAACTTTCCCAAGTCAAGAGCCTGTAGTTCAGTGGCTTCCGTTAGTTTATATAAATAAGAAGATGTGGTATGAGTGTCAATGAGACAACTCTCCATCCAAGTCATAATGTATAAAGAGTTAACAATTATAGGTCAAAGTACGGCCTATACCACGGAACCTTGGCTCACACCGAACAGCAAGCTATAAAGTGTCCCACATGATTAGTGTTAAACAATTCAAGCACGAAAACCAACGGTCTAATCTATATAAAGAACGAGAAACGAAAAACACTTATGAACCACACCAACAAACGACAAGCACTGAACAACAGGCTCCTAACTTAGGACAGGTGCAT
Organism: Mytilus coruscus; assembly: GCA_017311375.1. Taxonomy (NCBI): domain Eukaryota; kingdom Metazoa; phylum Mollusca; class Bivalvia; order Mytilida; family Mytilidae; genus Mytilus; species Mytilus coruscus. The sequence continues at coordinate 38,136,068 of CM029598.1, forward strand.
GGTTTAAATGTTTTAACAGGCGCTAACCTTCTAGCTAAGGGAACGACCATTTAATTTCAAGGGGGGGTTATGGTTTTTTCCTATAAAAATATTCAAATACCCAATTTGATGAAAAAAATATTGTGGTCAAGCAGATGATAAAAAAATATTCCGAATCCAGATTTTCCCCATAATTTATAGTGTTAAATTTTAAAAAAATAATTTGATTGTTAACGTCGAAAAACTAAAAAAAATGTTTGCGCGAAAAAAAAATTCTGACTCCGACAAAAAAAAAACATACCCCCCTCCTTGACGTTAAATGGTTGTTCTCAAACCGAGACAGTAGTGTTACAATACAGCATAAAAAGACACACTATAAAATATCAATTGAAATGGCTTAACTCGATCAAAAAGACAATTAAAAAAACAAGTAAACATACACTGAACGAATAAGTTTGATCTATAATGACACAATATAAATACAATATTAATATAAAAAAAAGATGTAGGAACAGTGTCAAAAAGACAACTCTTACCTGGGACGTGTTTTTCATATTTGTTTTTCGTAAATTGTTTCGTAATAATTTAGGCTGTTAGTTTTTCATATTTTTCATGTCCGGTCCTTTTATAGCCGACTTTGGGGTATGGATTTTCTCATCGTTGAAGGCCGTACCGTTGCCTATAATTCCTTACATCCACTTCATTTGAATTATGGTAGATAGTTGTCTCATTGGCAATCATACCACATCTCATTATTTTAATATAGAACTATCATAAAGAATATGTCGTTTAGGACTTTAGAAATGACTTGGAAGTTAATTAATGTAAAAAAAACTGTTACACAGATTTTGAAAGTTCGTTTCAAACAAAGATATTTCATTTAATCCTTCAAAAATCATACTGTTAGATTTAGGAACTGGTTTACAAGCTAATTATTTGAACTGTTTTATTGCTTGACAATTTTAGTTATTTTTTTTCAACGCGTAAAGACAATGTGCCTTGCTAGTTGTTAGTAGGAAAATTAAGCTTTAACACTTTTACACATGTGGAGCAGGATATCCTTACACTTTCGGAGCACCTTAGTTAACGCCCGGTTTTTGGTGGGGGTTCGTGTTGCTTAGTCTGTAGTTATCTATGTTGTGTTTTTTTATGTATTGTTGTTTGTCTTTTGGTGGTTTTCCTTTTTTTTGCCATGACATTGTCAGTGTGTTTTCGACTTGTGATTTTGAATATCCCTTTGGTATCTTTCGTCCCTCTTTTTAGGAGTAATAGTCTAAAATCTGTTATTCCCTGCCAATACCCGTTATCACAAATTGCGTAATAAAACATGATGTTTTCTACGTTATTGTGTCAAACTGACGGATTATTGCGAACAGTATTCATGAAAATCAAAAGGAAGGAAACCAGCATTACTCTGCGCATACTTCAGGATTCTTATCTTTCGTAATCACAAGTTACTGTTTAGATTTGGTTTTGAAAACCTAAATTTGAACCACTAGCAAAACTACATTATAACCTCTTTCACGCAACTCATATTGAGTTTAAGACGGCATATTATGAGTGTGTAATGATCATTAGCGAGTTTATAATGTAAGATGATCCGAACCAAAGTGCTGCATGTTTTTTTGTGTTGCTGTGTCATTGACGTATACCCAACAACTCCATTTATTCATACCAAAAAAGGACTGTTATGAATTTAAGGAAATATCTGGCATTTATGATTGAGACAGCAGTCTAAAAACCAAAAGAACTGGAAAATATGAATATGCCTATCAGCGAACGACCTCTACGAAAAAATTAAATTATCAAGCACGTGTATCTGAAATGCGTCCATAAAAAGACACATTTACATCTGCATCAGACAGGAATGTTACGCATAAACATTAAGTACATGTATTACATATTTCTGGTATGAGATTTGGCATCTCGATAACATTAGTTCTAGACATTTAATGATGATATGAAAAATACGTTTATGTTTCATTTCTTGCATCACAGGAAATTCTGTGTCCGGATAACGCTTGAAAGAGGCAAACACAGATACGTCCAATGGTTGAAGACAGTGACTTTAATGTGGAAGAAGTATAAATAAATGAACATCTACGCAATATATAATTAGCTTGGATAATGTCACAGGTTATGTGTGTAGTACTTCTTTGTTGAAAAACAATTGACTCGACGGGTGACGAGAACGGGTTCCAAAGGCTTCGTATTCTACTTACCATCAAATTTTCAAATCAATTTTTATCGCACTTCGCCGCGGACCTTTACATTTCGGCTTGACCATCGCACATCAGCGTCCCCATCGCACATCCGAGTCCTACATATTTTTTATTCAACTTTGCTAAAGTTCATTTTTGGTAAATTACAGATCTGTTTATTTTTCACCATGTTTGAAATACTGGAAATTCGTCAGTATGAACACATAAAATATCTCCTCCTTTTTTATATGATGCCCAACAAAAAATCTTTTTAGACGTAATTTTATCACCACTGAGTCTTCCACATTCGCTGCATAGGTGATAAAGTTCAGGATGTCTTAGCATTATATCCAAAGTAACGCTTTGATCATAAAGTGTCAAAGATTTTTTAGGGTTGTATGGCATATAACTATGGTCAGATTGAATTTTTACGATGAACCTTTTCCTTGATTTAACATCAGGGGAAGGTCCTTCTCGTATTCCTTTAAGTGAGGGATGAAATGTACGTTTGTAAATTAACCATTCTGTATTAATGTCTGGTACAACAGGTTGTGTGTCTTTCATTCGAATTTCAATTGTATATTTTTCAGACAAGAGCGGGCACATATGCTGATGACGTATCCAATGATTTTTTTGACATTCTTTTGAACAATATCGAGCAATTCTACAATTGATACATGCCTTCAAGCTTGTTGACATTTTTTGGCAACCACAACATGTTTTTAGAGACTTCACTGTATCTCTAGGAGATTGGACCGGTTTATTATTATATAATCTGAGATTTCTGTCTGTTATGATTGGTGGGGTTGAATATACTTTAACCTCATCTAAATCTGTAGCTTCTGCATTATAACTTATCTCATTTATAGCCAAAATATCTGGTCCACTATGGTCTTTAATTGTATTTCCATCAATAATAACTGAAGCAGAATAATTCATACCGACTCTTATGCCGCCACACTTGTTACAAGAAATGTCATTGCTGTCAGCTAAAACAGATGATCTTTCCTGTATAAAAATCCCCCATGCCCAATTATCGGATATTGTATTACTCTTTAATGAAAAGCATCCTCCTTCTAAGCAAATTCCAGATAAACCATTCTGAAATATAAAGTTGTCAACTGCAGTTACCATAGTTTTTGCAGTACTTATTTCTTTATATTTGGTTTTTCCACCACACCATATACCCTCAGCTTTATTTTGTGAAATGGTATTACCTTTTAAAGTTGCTGCAGCATTGGGACCAATTGCTACGCCATGCAGTGTGTGACTGCATATTCGATTGTTTAAAGCTTTCATTGTTCCTCCATTTCCAACGACTAATCCTATCAATGAGTTGTGTACATTGCAATTCGAAATGTCCAGGAAAGAATTTTCACCATGTAAAAAAATACCACAACCACCATTACTTCTTATATTACATGAGTTTAAAAGAATCCTTCCGCCTTGTGATGAGCAGATGCTAGAGATATATTTTTTGTCTATCATATTAATGATGCTTAAAAACATTTGGTAAAAAGTGTCGATATTTTCTTCACATTTATATTCTTCTTCGTTTATAGAAAACTGGTTAGAAAATTTACATCTATAGAAAGTTCCAATTCCACCTTTATCTATTCTTATTTGACTACCATTTGAACGAAACAATATGTTTTCAAAATGAACAGTTATTTCTCGTTCTCGCTCGAAATCAATTGCAAATTCAGAATCTAAAGGTCTTGAAATTTGAATCCCAAATCCTATGTTGATTTCTACCCCGGGTTCAACTCCTATAACTTGACAACTCTTTGTTGTTTTTACAACTTGTGAGAAGGTATAACGACCTTTTTTAAGCAGGTATGTTGTAAATGGTCGATCTACGATAGACATAATACGAGGAGATAAATTGGTGTGATGATTTTCACAATCTACGATTTCATACATAAGTATGGGATAATGTACTTTCATTTTATATTCAAGTAGACATTGTTCATACAAGAAGGCTGCAATAGAAGCACTTGATATACCCGAACCTTCCATTTCAGATGGCAATTCGTCTTTATTCCTGAGTTCTGCAATGGCGTATGATTTCCATACATGAGGTTTCCAGAAATACGGATCAATTTCAATAGAAGCATTAGCATCGTCAAGAGCATAAGTATATTCATGAAGTTTAAGGTACACTAAACTTCTGTTTGAAAGTATTCTATGGTCGCAGTCTGTTTGGGGACAGGACCGCAACGCTTCAGTATAGTATTGTTGAGCGTCCTCGTATCGTTTTTCCTGAAATGCTTGATTCCCTATTGCTCTCAATCTGTCATGCGTAAGAGGAACTGCTGAAAAACCTTCAACTTTACTTTCATTACCACTATCTTGTAATATAGTTGCAATGCTATTTTGGACATGCATACGATCTCTCTCTAAAAGTGGTATTTTAATACTTGTTAGTTCATTATAAGTATGCTCCTCCATATCTAAGGACGTCATTATATTAAGCATCTGATTTTGATCCTCCAAGGCCGCATCTTGTCTCTGAGACAGACTGTTGTAAATAGCTGAAGCTTGCATTACTCTTGCAGATTCCAAACTAATAAAGAGATCTTTGTTTTCCTGGCTATCTTTGCTGATACTGAGATAACTCTTTAATGCATTTGCATTTGCAGCTAATTTGCTCCATATATTTAGTAAACCTCTAGAAGCATGTGGTTCATTTTTGTTTTTAAGAATAGCTGCGTGTGGAGTTGTTGTTGACATTAGTGCTTTATTTATCATTCTTATTGCACATTGAAGAACAATTTTTTTCTCGTCTCTATCAACAGTGCTTCTTATCACTTCTTGGACTAATCTGTGAACCGATAAACTTTCTGATCGGTATCTTTGAAATAACGAAAATCTTGTTAAAATTTCAACAGCGTGTTTAATTCCAACTGGGTCTGTAAGTGTTTCATATGCTTCTTCGTCACTTATTGTGGGTTCACCGCTATTGAAAATTTCAACGGGCATATCGTCTGCAAATAGGAAAGATGCTACTTTCATGACGATAACAGCAGACGTCCCAAGCCCTTCCGCTTCCGACTGAGACCTTATGTAATCCATGTTTAATTGCCAAGTTGTCATTACTGCGAGTCTATCTTTATTTGCTTCGAACGGAGGGTTTGTAGTCTTCGATAATAATTTTAGGCGTTTTTTCTCGAAACTGGCTAGGTAATCTTTGAAGGAACATCTAATGCTTTTGATGTGAGCGGCAGCTTGTTCTAAAGCTAGCGGAAGACCTCCAAGCTCTATTACTAATTTTGATATGTTGCCATTGGCACCTTCATCACAAATTCCAGTTCGTTTGATCAAAAATTGAACTCCTTCTTCGTCATTTAATGTTTCTAGATTATTGCAGTTGATTGTGCTGACATGGAAAGTCTCTTCTATAGCAAGTGGCTCTCGTCTTGATGTTATTATAATATGACCTTTTGTGTCACGCTTCCAATTTCCTATAAGTAGTTCCTTCATGTGACCAGAAATGATAGCTGTATCTGCGTTGTCGATAACCATCAACCATCTTTTTGTTAAGCGTCCTAACCACATTAGAGTCCTTTTGAAGGTCTCTATACTGTTATGTCCTGATGTACTTATATCAATAGCAAGTGTGGTAATTGTATTCTCTAGGGATTCATTTGATTCCGCAGATACCCAGAAGACACCACCAGGATAGAACTGCTGAAACATCCATGCAAATTCTATGGACAAAGTAGTTTTACCACATCCACCCAAACCGCATATTACTTCTGTGTGATTAACATCTTTATTCTGGACAAATTTTTCTTTCAATGAGAGCAATTTGTCTTCCCTACCAACAAAAACACTAACTCTATCTGGTGGATAAAAGAAAACTTTTTCCTTGGGTCTGTGATGCGAGTTATAGTTCTTTATATTTTCTATATCAATTTTTATATCTTTGATATCTTGGACGTTTTCATTTACAATATGCTCGATGTTATCAGTTTGAAGCCTCAGTGAACTGACTTCGCTTGTGATTTGTGATAAATCTCTATCGGTTTGATCAATACGTTTACAGACATTGCTCATATCATTAGATATCAGACCTAACGAACTATGAACCATTTCAGAATAGGAATTCGTCTCAGTTTTGAGTTGGAGTACATACTTGGCCAAACTTTGAGTATGTTTATTCACTTCGTCAACTATTTCTAGACCTAGTCTTGTTCCTTGTAAAAAGTTGATACCTAAAATAGACATACAGACATGACATGACAAGTCTTGATCGTATCCCCCTCATTCATCTGTGTAACGAGTGTTTAACATTAGCAATTGGAATAAAATACAAGCTGGAAAGCATTTTCATAAAATTCCTATTTCTATTAAAACTTTTCCCCTTTTACTCAAAATTGTATATCTCTTCGTGTACCTTCATATGATTTGTCTATACAAGTTGTTGTTTAAACAATCAGTGGAAACTCAAGTTTATTTGTTTCGGACAGCCGGATGGAACGGCAAACGAAAGGACGCTCCCAAAAAAGATTAATATACATCTAGCGATCTAGCGCCCATGGTTTTCGCAAAAATCAATATTAAAACGATATAGTTTTAAAAGACCATCCAAGAAAAATTAAGCAATCTGTTTTAATATGATGATCGGGTGTGTCGCATCAACGTGTTTCAACAGTAGTATTACGACGGTTGTCACTAATGGACAGGATTAATAAGAAACCCATTATATTATTGTTTACCTGAGTTCACTTTGGTTTCATATGGTATTTTGTTGATCGTATATAGGCTTTTTGTTTCTATGTTATTATATTATAAAAAAGTTCTTATCTCTGCTTCCATTTTATAAGCGATCGAAATCAGAATTCACACTTACTCTGATACTACTACATGTCATTGACAGGGCAGATCCGTTTAATGGGGGCATAAGTCTCGCTAATGTTTAGAAATTTTATACTAAAAATTATATATATTTCGTTAAAAAAATGATATTTTTTACGATCAAAAAGGGGGGGTCGTACGCCCTCTACCCGAGGATCTAAGGATCTGCCACTGATTGGTGTTCTAATTTTAAATATTACTACGATTTAATAACTGATTCTCGGCATTCAATATCATTTAACAAATGATACTCTTAACACAAGTTGAAACTAAGACGGACGGACAAATTAAACAAAATTGTTCAACTTTGTTCGTAAAAATCAAATGACAGCTTTAGCTGTTATATCTTCTTTAACACATTAAGTTATGATATGTCTTATGCTTATTAAATGTGTTTTCAAACTAAGAGATAGTATACCATCTTATACAGTCATTCGCTCATCAACCCCAGATTAAAAACAGATATTGACCTTAACGATTCTACAGTCGGTTCGTCATTTCTACTGTCATCGAAAATTTGAATTTGACTTTCATAGCACTACACGAATTATGGATTAACCTTTAAGTACTAATTTTGAAATTACCGATGTCATTTAAACGACCAAAACATGAAAGGTATATTTTAAGCCAAAACATTAATTAAGTTCTTGTATGATAAAACGGATATCATTTGTTCAAATTGGTGGCAAAATGAGAAATGATTATAGAAATACAATATCCTTGTTTAATGGTCTGGCTCAGTAGTCGAGTTCAGCTTACTATAAAACCAGGTTTAATCCACCATTTTCTACATAAGGAAATGCCTGTACAAGTCAGAAATATGACAGTTGTTTTTCATTCATTTGATGTGTTTGAGCTTTTGATTTTGCCATTTGATAGGACTTTCTGTTTTGAATTTACCTTGGAGTTTGGTATTTTTGTTATTTTACTTTTTGTTTGTCTAAATATTTTTTGCATTTTCGGTATCTGTCAAGGTCTCTTAGATTATAAACTGATTGGCCTTAAACATTAATGAAAAAAAATGTTAAAATGTGCATTTTATGTATGTAAATTGATGCCATTCGAACAGAAGTTCATTGTTTACCATTCTGATTTTATTATATGTGTTTGCTTCCCCCTTTTCTTATTTCACATATACGTGTTATATTAAAATTTTAACTGTACCATTTACTTCCCAGTAAGATAATTCTGCTAGGACTTTTACTTCAGAAGGCATGCGTAGCTGTCTGATAAGTTGTTGCATCAGCTGCATTGATTCTAAGTATTTAATAGCATCCCATTCAGTAAAATTACAGTGTGCCCAAGGATTCCTAATATCGTTTCGTAACTGCAAAACAAGTAAGAATAGGTGGATATACATATTATTTTGAATCATTTATGGATATACAGATAACTTAGATTTATCTATGGATATACAGAGATAATTTTATGGATATGCAGGTTGCTAAGAATGATTTATGGATATACAGATTACTTAGTCTATTAAATGTATCTTCGTTCTGCAAAGACATCAGTTTGATTGTGTGGGATACATAAATACGCAGCACCAGCCAGTCTTATTGGGAACGTTTATAACCAGGTTCAATCCACCATTTTCTACATAAGAAAATGCCTATACTGAGTCAACATATATGTCCATATCCAACATACCCTGCTTTTCCGTCCGATGGCAATCCATATATCCCGCCCTTCTTCACGATTTTTCAGCCTATTGTTCATGTTTTAATTAATAATTTGACTTCGCCATGAATTGCATGATATATTTCAAACTGGATGTTAATCAATCGAGTTCAATCCCTTGTGAAGTAATTAATCGATATAATAGTTTAAGCTGATTATTTTTCAGCTTGTTCTATAAAACTCAAAATGTCTTTATTAATCTAAAAAAGAACCAACAATGGTGATCGATTTTAGTCTTACATAAAAAGTTCACAGATAAAGAAAAAAATCAATATGTATTCCCTATAGGATTATATAAAGAATATGATTTTATGTATACAAGGGATTCAAAGTACAGACTAGCACTTGCATGCAGGTCATGTATAACTCTCCTGGTAACTTAAATACACATTAACAGAAGGATGGCTTAATACCCGCGGAGTTGAATTGGAAGAGGCGTGACCATATACCTAAACAATCCCCATCTACCCTTAAAGGGTGTGCAGTCATAATGGTTGTCTAGGGTACATCAGATGGATATGTTCAACCCCTAAAGTGACTTCATGTTTGAGCGTATATGACAAACACTGCTCGACTCGCCATAGGCTTGAGAGTCATAATTATTTCTATACACCCTTACGTAAGATGAGTCTGATCGGGCGCATTTCTTCCATACATTGCCATGTCAAGTCGTTTATTTACCCTCCCCACCCCACCCAACAAAAAAAGAAAAAGACAAAGAAAAATATATAGTCACTTTTTGCTCCACACAAAATACATAATGACCTCCTAGAACTGATGAATAATTATTCCTTATCATTTACCCGAGATTACTTATTTATATATAAACGATAACGGTAAGGTCAGAAAGCTGGGAAACAATTCGCTGTGTCAGATATTTAAATTCACATTTGAGAGTCATAATTATTTCTATTCACCCTTACGTATATTTACATACATGAACCTCATTTGAAAAATTAATCATAACTATAATTTTATTTATATCCGTTTGCAAACAAAATATGTGATCGAGTTGAATTTTCAAAAGAAAAGTGATATGTCATTGTAAATACATCCATCCGGTTTCATGCTAGTCAGATTGGTTACAATTATTTACCAAATAACATGAGAGGTATCGGTGATAGTACCGTATCATGACTCATTGTGTCCAGTATTCATATACACATTGCTGAACAATCATGCAAATTCCGGATGCATTGCCCAATCAATATTAGGAAAAAATGCGTGTCACATTTATTTTATAGATTATTAGAATAAAACCTTCTGGGCGCAAAGGTGATTTCTTTTATAACTCGCCCAGGCCTAGAACATATTTGAAAATTATAAAAATGACAATTTAATGTGAAACTGTATTGGATGCCCTTAACTGATTAATGGGCTTGATATTTTTGGCATATAATGTTAGGTAAACACAGTTAACTTTGTCAAATCATTGTATAATTGCATATATAAGATATAACATCTGAAGCAAAGTTTTTTTCTTAATTTTTTAGGAATTTTACTGATAGATTGACCAAAAGGTTTTGCAATTAATATTGACATACAGTCTGCGATTTAATTCATTAAGACATCAATAACATTTTCAAACATTCATGGAAAATTACAAAACTTGAACAAAACCTTCTGCATGATCAAGAAATAGCATCTGAAGAATTTTTTCTTCTCATTTTTTTCTTATTTTACTGATAAATGGACGTCTGATAAAATGGAAGGAGTGTAGTCGGGTCACTAAATATTCTCTCTATTTCTATTGTATAAAAATATAAACATGACAAATCTGATAAAAAAAAAATCTCTTGGTTCTTATTTCAATAAATGTATCAATATTGTGGATATGCGCATATCACATTTTCATAATGATTTAGTAATTATTGATAGAGGTTCTAATTTGCATGCTTCTACAATAAGAAACAAACGTCAGTTACTCGCAGGTAGATTGTGTTCGAACCTGCCGAAAAAGAAGGCTAAATGTGGTGGTGGTATGACGTAAAATGGTACATGGAAGTTCTTGAGAATAGATTTACAAATTCTTCTACAATCCAGGCCGTGGGCTCCTCAAAATCAATTAGTCAATAACTATAGCTTTACCATATCTCATCTCAAGCCTGACTAAACATTTGAATTTTCATAATATGTAACTCTTACCTATACTAAACAAACACTCGTCAAATATCGTTTAATTTCGGCTTCTAGAAGGTTTTCTGCAACTTGTCTTTTAGAGATTTGAATTTTATGAAGCAATGAGATGTGGTATGATTGTTAATTAGACAACTATCTACCAGACTCCAAATGATATGGATGTAAGCAACTATAGGTCAGTGTACAACCTTCCACAATAAGCAAACCCCATATAACATTTAAACTAAAATTGACCAAACGCATGACAACTCAAAAAGAAAAAATAATGATTTGTTCTATGCTTGAACAATATACGAAAAAAATGTCATTGACACTGACTTGCCTGCTTCTAACCCTTTCTAAGATTACTCAGTTATAAAGAAAGCACTTATCAAAGATACCAACCTATAGTTTTGTACGCCTGATGCGCGTGTCATCTACACAAGACTCATCATTGACGCTCAATTCAAAACAGTAAGAAGGTTAAATCAATAAGGAAGTCCAGGAACATTCGAAAAAACAAAAACTTCAAAAATGTTTCGCTAAATCTGGCTTAGGCAATCTATGCCTGGTGGTATAAAACCTTAGCATTTCGTATAATTTGAAAATTGTATGAACAGTTAATTTACAAAAAAAAAACAAATGATTTATCAAAGATATTTAATGATATTTGAAACCTAGTTCAAAGCCGTTGGCATTCCAAGACGACGAAAGCATGGTGCGAATTAAAAATTATTTGTATACTTGAGTTTCAAGTGGATCATTTATATGCAATTCCATCATGTCGACATTAATCGTGTGGTCCTCATTTAAAAAAAATAAACACTTACTTGATCTGCAAGTCGACCAAGAACAGGTGTATCACTGCACATAAGGATGTTTAGAAGGGCGGAAGGATCACACGTTTCATCAAAACCTGTGTATTGTGTCATGTTTGTGTTCAAGAACAGCTTCGAGAATTCCACAGGATTCTGTATTTTATAATCATAGTTCTGATAATTTTTGTTTCTTCCAGAACGAACAATTCTGTTGTTGTTGATAGCTTCATAATTGAGATTGAATGCCCCTGGGTAGCACTTTAGATGGTTTGGATAGCATTGTATATCTATATTGTGAGATTGCTTTAGTGTATTAAACACCCGATTCATGGATTTTGAAACATATTGTCTCAATACTGGTGCTATAACGTTATGAAGACATATACCAACAACCAACCATCTTTTCTTGGTGTCTTCTAAATCTGGTGTCACCACTACAATAAAGCAGAAAATCTTCCATTGGATGTAGAATTTAAAACATAAGAGTCATATGGAAACATGGAAAATGACGAATTTGTTACATTCCAATTCCTGCTGAAAAGGATATTGTGATGACCAAAAAAAATTGTCTTTGTTTGACTATATTCCTTATAATCTATGAAGGAGGACTATTAGCCAGCTTGTAGTTCCTTTAGCCTTGTGTCTTTCAAAAAAAACATAGAGGCGCTTATTATTATTTTTTCAAGAAATATCTACAGAATAAACTTTATTTACATTTCTGTCTTTGCAAGACACACACCTTCATGCAAGCAAAGCACGAAAATGATGATTTGTTGAAAGAAAAGACATCATGAATCAACGAATCCAATATTTGAACACAAATACAAAAAGTTGAGAGAAGCGTAAAAACTTATTAAACATTCAATTTTTGAAAATAAATGAAAGTTTTATAAACAAATTGTTATGGCCGAGAAAGCATTTAAATGTAAAATAAAACACAGACATTGTGAAACGATGAATTCTCAATTTCTACAATAATTCTGAGTGGACAAAGTTGAAACTAATTCAATTATTTTTTTTAAAGTTTTTTATCTAGATAAGAAATGGGGTGTTAACCATACATCATTAGACAAGTTCTGTTGATTCGAAAGATGACAAAATGACAGAGATTTGTTGTGTTAAATGCTGGTGGTGAAAATGGATTTTTAAAAGGATGTGATTTTAATTATTTAAGGGTATGAAAACAGATGCATGAGATTACCATAGCGAAATGAAAAGTAAGATATTTGAACAATGAGTTGAAAAATAGTTATCTCTAGCTTTGGCCCCTCAAAACTATTGTAAAAATTGAGAATGCGTCATACCACTATGTCTGTATTGGGGACACAAAGCTTCCAACATCTAGCTCTAGAAAAGATAGTATGAAGGATTTTTTTAAATACGCTTGAGTGTCAAATTTGACAGAAAGTCTACAAAACCAAAAGCTGCACTCAGTTATTAATTTTAGAAAATTGACCATGTGTATAAGGTAGATGAATTCCTTTCAAATGAAGACCAGAGGTACTGATACTCCCTCGTTATCACTGTGATTTGAACTCCACTGAACTTGTATAGGGTAATTATAAAGGAATTATTGGTCAGAAAATGTTTAACTTAATAATGTTAAATTAATTATCCAAAAAGTATTTGAACTGATTTATGGTGAAAAATCTTGAAAATCTGTTGATTATGTTAAAAACATGATTGAACCAATCTATTGAGAAAATGATGCGATACAGGACTAAATTAATAAAATGTTATCTACATTCAAGCTGAAAGTGAAAATGAATATTCTAGTTATGAAGATAACATCAATGGTCATAAAAGAAAATTTGATGTGACTAATGTTAACTCCTGATCATAAATAGGGGATAAATCCTGCCATAACTCATAACATAACATATGGAGGGAAATATAAAAGATAATACGTATCTATGATGAGTTTATTTTATTTCACGAAATTTCAAACACCCCATTTTTCTATTGGTTACCATGGGAACGCAGTACAATATTGCCAAAACATATTGGTCTGATATTAGCATTGTTTTATTTGACCCACAACTGGAGTAAAAATGTGTTTTTCATAAGAATCAGTTTTAATCAATTGTATTCAGGAAGCTTGATGGTTCGTGGCATTCCCTCTTAAAACTATATCAATTTTGCTCTAATTTGCCGTTAGAGTACTTTTTAATTATTTGAAATATCTGACATTTTCTAAATAAAAATTGGACAATGGAGAATCCTATATCATATATACAGAAAAAGTTAAACAATCACATGACATTCAATTTGTCTTCTGGTCAGTTAATGTCATTTTTATATTTAAATGTATAGTCACATGGTACAATGAAACTAATAAAAATTACTAGGCTTGTAATTTTGTACGTCAGACGCGCGTTTCATCTACAAAGGACTCATCAGTGACGTTCGCATGATAAAGATGAAAGGTCAAATCAAGTACGATGTTGAAAATTATCGAGGACCAAAAATTCCGAATGGTTTTGCCAAAATCAAGCTTTGGTGATCTATTCCTTTGGTAAAATATTCTTAGTATTGGTAAAAAATCCTTAGTATTTCGAACAATTGAAAAATTTGTAAACAGTTAATTAATAAATATGTCCCATTGACCATGTCAATGATATTTTACAAACTTTCAAAGCACATGTATGTTGTTTTTGTTTTGATTGGAAGGCTGTTACACCATTAATACTCTCTTCATCAACTCTTTAAAAATAAAAAATAAAACATGGAGGCCTTATGGGTCACTTTTTAATTTTAGATTTAAAATTAACAGTCGTACTTTGTTTATATCATACGTTTACATACATCAAGAGAAAACTTAATTTATAAGATTTTTTTTTGCAAATAAAAAGAAAACAAATGGTCATCAAAAATAAAAAATACTAGATCAATAATCTGCACAAGATTTTGACTTGAATCTGGTCACGTTTTGTACTTGATTTTTATATTATAAAGGTATTATTTCAAGGTAAGTAGCAGTTCACATAAAAATCCCACTAAGAAGCTTCATCAAAGCTCCGAACAGACAATGTTTTACTCATTTATCAACGTTTTAACTTTATAAGAAGCAGTAGATCTTAAAAGATGTGTGTTTCAGTTAATAAGGATTCGAATCAACGAAAACATGTTAAATACTGACTTCGGAGCACTTATAAATGGAGATATCGGATGGAAAAACAAGGTCGTATGCACCAATAGACAGCTATTATATATTTCTCCTCTAGAGAAATCACATAGTACATATACATTGGCATATTCCTCGTTTATTATGTTTATGTGAATGTTTGATTTAACCACATATCTCTCAATTTATTACATGTTAAACGACACCGTACCGAAGCCTTTTTACATCATCAGTGACATTTTTTTTATTCAAGAGTATTGCTTGAAACTAAATATTTGAATTCTAAAATAATAGAAATACATCCATGTAGAAGAACTATACTATAATGAACCCCTAAATCCAAGAAAGAAATTGATTGAAGCTTTTGTAATTAAGACTGACATCTGCAATCAATAGATAGGCGGGGCTTCAGCTTGTATACATTATTGATACTTAAATGTTATTGGGTGTAATCTATAATGTAAACAAGCTGAAGTCCCGCCTATCTATTGATTGCAGATGTCAATCTTAATTACAATGCTTGAGCAAACATTTATACAAACAAAGCAAGCACGCCAACCAAACATTTAAATTGCTAGCATTAGGATAACAGCTGTAAAGGTATGTATGTCAACAGGAGGGTCTGGATGGGATTTACAGAATAGAAAATACCTGGCAAAATGTACAGAAAAATGAAACAAAAAATAATGTATAGAGATAAGTACAATAAATAAAGAATAGAGAAAATTGGGAGCTAAGATATAAAAAAAAATGGATTATTGGGGAAAACATTGAATAGAGAAAAATTACCTAAAATTTAAAGAATACCGAAATTGGGGACCCCTCATCCAGACCCTCCTACAGTGTATTAAACTAATCATAAGATATTGTAAGGTGCTCACCTTCAGATCTTTTGGCATTGGCAATTTCTACTATAATTGGCTCAAGTTCAAGTGGTTTGTCTGCCTTAAGCTGCTCATACACCCCTATTCTGCTTCCTTGCATTCTGTGACAGAAATACAGAAATACTACTTCTGTAATTAAATATATATGATATAAATAAAATTTTAATATATATATATATATATATATACTCATATCTTAATTTACATTCATCAGGAAAGCTTGTTTAAAAACATTCAAAAGTAGCTATATCTTCATATGATCAAAGGGCCAAAAACGTTTCAATAGATTTGTCAACTGATTTCTATTCACACATGAAATAAAACAAAGTACCTTTGAATTTTCCAATTTTTATATTGCCGTCATTAGGAATCGAACTCCTCCTGAAAGTCTGTAATGTTTAACATGATAATAATATATATAATTCTGGTTTATACATGAAGACACTTTGTCCCGATTCGCCCCATGTTTTATGCTTTTCTACTTTTAGTGTTGCGAGCACCGCCATTCTTTGTTATTATCATTGACACGTTTTATTTATCAATTACGTTTTTGAAGGTTGAATTCGAATTTAAAATTGATAGCTTATCAACTAGTGCTTTATCTTGACATTTGTGTGCTTCTTTAGATTACATTTCAGAAAATATTGAACCACAAAGCAGTATTTGATAAGGTATGTACTTTAAATTCGAATTTAACCTTCAAAAACGTAATTGATTAAAAAAAAACGTTGACTTAAATCGCAAATTTTCGAGGTACTAAGTGGTTACTTACATCCTAACAATAGCATTATTCTTGTCAATATTTCTGGCTAGAACACTCATATGATGATGAATTATTTATTCCCAATTATGTTATATAGTTTAACATGATCATAAGTTCCTATCGATCATTGTGTCTTTTATTTGAACTATTAATTTGACGTCTTTACAAACTCACAGATCTTTTAATCATAAGACCCTATTATCAGTGAGTTCAATTAACCACCGAATTATCTTAAATGATGCCCTCAAATTGACGTTTCATGATATACATTAAATAGCAAGCGTTTGGTCCAACTGTCTCATTGGTCTAATAAAACAATACCTCATCTGTGCTTCGAAAATTTGCAAAGCAACATACAATTTGAAGATTCCCGTAAAATTATCGAAATTTCTTGGATTAAACGACTTCAGGCAGCTTATCCCCTGGGTCTAAATATACATGACAATATACTTGGACAAGGGAACATATCTAAAACTTCTTCTATTGATATCATGAATACTGTTGATAAAAGACAACGTAGTAATAGGTCTCATGGCAACGTATCAATCGAAATCAATGAATTAAACATCGTACAAATTATACACTTGATAATCTCCTATCTATATTTAAAAACAATGGTAGGCATCAATTATTATTTAAACTGGTCAAATACCAATTAGTAAATAACATGATATTTTCAAGGAGTGTGACACAATCTCTTTCTTCAGCCCACTCTATGAATATTCGCGTATAATTACAGCTTTTTGCCACCATAGGCTGTTCCCGCGTATTGATAAACCTGAAGATCATAAACGGCACTTTCTGAAAATTAAATATATTAACAGAGGTATTGATTTTATCAACTTATCGAGTATATTTAATGACTCTACCATTCAAAACTTTATACCTCCCTATTTTGATAACACAGAACCACCTATTATTTCGTACACATACAAAATAACAGCAGAAATTTAATTTTTAATTATACGTCAGTAACATCAGACGAAGACAGATAGGTTAAAAACTTTTTGAAAAAGGACCAAAATATCGTCCTCCATCTAAAATAGATTGGAAACAGTGTCGTCAGGTCACAAAAGACGTTCTTTCCTCGTATTGTAAAAATTGGTGTAAACGGAAAAAATCTGATAAAAAATCTCTTGATTCTTATTTAAATAAATGTGCTATCCTACTGTCTGTCGATACATTTATTTTTGGCATTGCACAAGTCATGTCTTCTTTGACTGTCCATGACGTTAAAATACTAAATCCCTGGGATGTGTTTTAGTTGATTTTAGTCTCTGATGCATGATTTTTATTATTAATTGAATTTGCTTTTAACTAGCTGTCAGTAACTGCGAGTACTCTCAAATCGTACTTTCTTGTTTATTTGACCTGTTGATACTAATTGTAATGCTTTTTTGTTATTTAATGTTATTCAGGGTTATATCTGGTCTATATACCAGCTTTGATAAGTGTTTGGTACTAATATAAATTTCCACTTCGTACTATGAACATCATAATTATTTATTTTGTTAAAATATTTCCTTTCTCTATTGTAACTGTACACGTATACCTAACAACAAAATTATTTTCATTTACCTGTGTTTAAAGTTATTGCAAATGGCTGATATTTTTGTTCGAGCATTTTGTTTTTCTTAAATTGTTTAACATTTCATATCGATATAACATGTTACTTTTATTATTCTTCCTTAGTTTATTTATTTTGAATTTACATTGTATCATAGGTCAAATTTATTTGTTCAGTGTATGTTCAATGGTGTTAATATGTCCTTTGGTTGAGTTAAGCTATTTCAGTTGATATTTTATAGTGTGTCTTTCTATGTTGTGATGTTACACTATTGTTTCAGAAAAAGGGTGAAGGTTTGGTACCATTAAAACGTTTAAACCCGCTGCATTTGTTTGCACCTGTCCTAAGTCAGGAATCTGATGTTCAGTAGTTGTCGTTTGTTGATGTGGTTCATAAGTGTTTCTCGTTTCTCATTTTTATATAGATTAGACCGTTGGTTTTCCCGTTTGAATGGTTTTACACTAGTAATTTTGGGGCCCTTTATAGCTTACTGTTCGGTGTGAGCCTAGGCTCCGTGTTGAAGACCGTACTTTGACCTATAATGGTTTACTTTTATAAATTTTGACTTGGATGGAGAGTTGTCTCATTGGCACTCATACCACATCTTCTTATATCTATGAATGTTGTGGATATTCGAATATCACATTTTGAAAATAATTCAGAAATAAATAAAAGAGTACATAATACGCCTGTTTCTAGAATAAGAAATAAACTTCAAGAAGTTTCAAAGCAGTTTGTGTTTGTACCGGCCGACAAAGCAGCCAACAATGGTGGTATGCCGTTAATACTACACGGATGTTCTTAAGAATGAAATTTTAAATTCATCTACATTCAAGTCCGTGCGCTTCACAGAGAGTCATATAGTAAACAAACATATCATAACCACATCACAGCTTAAGGCCTCTTCTGATCATTTGAAGGTCCCTACTACGTATTGGTTACCTAAACTACACAAAAAACCAGTAAAATATCGTTTCATCTCGGCCTCTAGTAAGTGTTCTACAACTAATCTTTCAGTGCTTTTAATTAGTTCCTTAACTACTACCAAAGAACTTATCATTAACTTTTGTAATAAAATACATGAAAATAGTGGAATTAACTATTTTTGGAGTGTAAAAAATTCTTTACATGTTTTAGATAAATTACGTGCTTTTGATGGTCCTTTTAGTTCTATTGACAGTTTTGATTTTTCAACTCTTTACACTACACTTCCACACAATCTTATCAAACAAAAGTTTTGCTATTTAATTAAATGGTCGTTTGGTAAATCTGAATGCAAATATATTGCAGCAACTCATTTAAAGCCTTCTTCTCTAATTAGAAAGGTAAATATGCTAGATATACTTACGATAATAGTTATGTACGTTTCGGCAACAAAGTTTATCGACAGGTTGTAGGTATTCTTATGGGCACTTATTGCGCCCCTTTAATAGCAGACTTGTTTTTGTACTGTTATGAATCACAGTTTATGACCAAACTCAGTTAAGACTTGTCTAAATTGCATTTAATTGATAAATTCAACAACACTTACCGTTATCTTGATGATATTTTTTCGATAAATAATCAAGAATTTTCTAAATATACTGCCGAAATTTACCCAAAAGAACTTACTTTAAATAAATCAAATGTAAACGGTAATACCTGTCCTTTCCTAGATTTAGATATTTTAGTTTTACACGGGAAACTCCACACTAAAATTTACGACAAAAGGGACGATATTTCGTTCCCTATTGTTAATTTTTCTTTTTTTGGATGGTGATGTTCCTTTGGCACTATCTTACGGTGTTTATATATCACAACTCGTTCACTATGCCCGTGTCTGTTGTAACGTATTGGATTATAATGAACGTAATCTATGTATTACTGGTAAATTATTAAGTCAGGGATTTCGTTACCACAAATTACTTAAAACCTTTACGAAATTCGTCCATAGATATAAAGATTTGGTTTTGAAGTTTAGTTGTACCGGTAGAAAACTTATTTCAAACGGGAAAGCACATCCTCATTTTTTACGGAGATGTTGTTTACCGTGCCCGGAAATATAGAAACGATTCTGGTAAACTTATCGATCCTTTAAATAAACTTATTGTAAAAGGTTACCAATTCAACATTAAATCTTTGAATATTGTTTTTATTGGTATTAATATTGATTTTGTTATCAGTAAATCAAAAGAAAACTAAACATTATTGTTAAATACCTATGCACATTCATGGATCTACAATCTATTGATACCTGTATCTTGGCATTGCACAAGGTCATGTTTTTCTCTGACTGTTTATGACGTCTTTAAACTAAATCCATTGGATGTTGGATGTGTAATGATTGATAATTTAGTCTTAGATACATGATTTTTTTTATTAGATGTTATTGGCTTTGAACTAGCTGTCAGTAACTGGGAGTACTCTCAGATCTGTACTTAGTGTCTTTTTGTTGTTGGGATGTACAAGTACCCGGCCACGTCCACTCCGTGTTTTTGTTAGATGTATTTCTATTTGTATCCATCTGATGAGTTAAGCCTTTTTCAACTGATTTTTATAGTTCGTTCTTATGTTGTACTGTTACACCACTGTCCCAAGTTAGGAGGAGGGTTGGGATGCCGTTAACATATTTAACCCCACCACATTCTGTATGTTTGTGCCTGTCCCAAGTCAGGAGCCTGTAATTCAGTGGTTGTCGTTTGTTGCTGTGTTACATATTTGTTTTTCGTTCATTTTTTTTACATAAATTAGGCCGTTAGTTTTCTCGTTTTAATTGTTTTACATTTGTCATTTCGGGGCCTTTTATAGCTGACTATGCGGTATGGGCTTTGCTCATTGTTGAAGGCCGTACGGTGACCTATAGTTGTTAATTTCTATGTCATTTGGTCTCTTGTGAAGAGTTGTCTCATTGGCAATCATACCACATCTTCTTTTTTAAATACACTTGGCACTATGTTATCTGATGTGATATTCTTGTAACATAAGTAGTGGCATCTGTTTGAGCTAACTATGCGTCACGTCATCCATTCGACAATGAAGACCAAAAACAATTTCGTTATTGCCAAGCGTATGTTCCATGTATGTAATAAAGAACCAACAGTATAATGTCGCTGTAGCAAAGCATGCAAATACATTTCGCTCATATCACTGAATATTGTGCTTTACTGTATTAATATCTTATACAACCTCCTTGGTGTCAACAAGCATACAATATATTAATCTGAATAAACTTACATACCTGGTTCGGGGAATCTGTCAAATTCTCCACACCTTCATACCAAAATTTCTCAGTGTATATCCATACGTAATATCATACCTTTACATTATACTTTATAGATCAAGCAACTTATTCATAGTGTATAATTTTAGTTCAGATCAATTGATTTTTAAAATGCGTACAAAAGGAGATATCTGGTTACATAAAAATGTAAACAGTGATTTAAATTAAATGCACACGCTTATTGAATGAATACACATTGACTGTTGTTTACTTTACGTTCAGTAGCAAATATTTCATGGACAAGCAAGACAAGGATTATCAACAATAAATCCAACAGACAGGTTTAAGGAAAAAAATATAAGATGAAACATTTACAAAGGTTATATAGTAGTAACCCTGTCACTATTTTTTTTTAAAATAGGAATCTCCAACGACAAACTTAAATATTTATATATTTAAAAATCGTGTTGAACATCAAATAATTAGAAACAACCAATCAAAGCATTTTCAATACATGCATGTGTACCATAAGTGTCCGAATATGGTAAGACATCGTAGGGTTTATCATGTTTGTGTTCATGTATATTTGGTTGATTTTATGAAATAGACACGAGGCAATTAGAAACTGAATCGAAAAAGAAGAAAACTGTAGCCGTAAAAAAAAAAGAATAAGGCAAAACTGATAAAACAAATGAAAAAAGAAAATATTAAAATAAACAATACTAACGCTGAGAACAGCCTAATTACTGAAGTAGTATGGAAGTCCTCTTCGTTAAACAGCCATTGGTTGGAATTCCTATACGTTTTGAATTATAAGATACTTTACCAATTTGCCTTTTTGATACTGGTATCAACGATTTACGAGTTAAGAAATTATATAGACTAAAAGTGAAAAAGAAGACGGGTGAGATCGTTAGACCGATCGTTGTTACAAATTATAATCAAAACATTTAATGAGTCTATGATCTAGATCTATCTCCAAAAACCCACTTGTTGTTAAACATGTATCATATATGTTGTTGTGCCCACATAATAAGCCCTGAACAACATTGTTTTGTTTATAAATTACATTACATTAACTGCTTCATACAGGAAAAAGGAACTGACAATTCACTAGGAAACTCAACATATTCCTCGTCATTTATCAAAGAGAAAATCATTAATAATCATATGTCTGTTCTATGTGCCTTTGGAATTTTAACCAAAAATGAGGGACTGGATCTTCCTTCACTTTACGAAACACCAAAATTGCATAAGGTTCCTTACAAAAAACTTTATATTGCTGGGTTTGCTTAATAATCCACGAGACCTCTTTCCAAATAATCAACATCTATGTTACCGGCAGGCATAGCCTGGCTTCAGAGCTATTGTCAAACAACCTACTTTAGGACGGTGTGGATCAGATATGGATACATAAAAACTTAAAAACTGTTAGTGTGCAAACAATTCCCCATTCTGAAGGTGAGGACAAATTGAGAAAAAAAATTCCAACTGTGTTTTATATAATAGGAATGACCAACGTAGATACACATATAATGTTTTTAGGAAAAACAAACCATACTTTGTAAAAATAAAATACTCTGATACAAACAAAACATTATCTGAAACATACACTATTAAGATGCTTAATTTTTCTTGACAACATATTTGATACTTTAAACGTTTTAAAAACCACTCAAGACTCACTTCTTTCAAACTGTTTTAAGGATTTCTTATACAATAATTTATATATTATTAATTGACTGCAATGGTTTTAGACTGTTTTGTATATTTGAGGGTGCATGATTTTTTTTTTTAATCTTTATCTGCTTGTTTGATTCGTATTGGTTGGTGCTTTGTATTTTGTGTTTTACGTATTTTTGTATTTTATTTATTTTTAAATGTGAAGCGCTTAGAGTAATTGTTGTTCTTATATAATAATGCACTCTATAAATATTGTATTTATTATTATTATTATAATTTGATACGAAGTATGAAAGTATGAAGTGTTTTTCAACAAACAATCAACATTCCTATGAGAACACACTGTACTCTTCTTCTTACCAACTTGTTCCTTTATTCTTAAGAAGCTGACTTCATGCGGGAGCTTCTCATGAAATTTTTTAAAAAATGCAACTAACTTAAACTTCACGTTCCGCTATAAAGATGATGTTCTATCATTTAATAAATCAAAATTTTGTGACTATGTTGAACTCATCTATCCCATCAAATTGGAAACGAATGATACCACTGCTCCTGTTCAGTCTGCCTTAAACTTGTCATAAATCTAGAAATTAACAATAAGAGTCTGTAGTAAACATAACTTTACGACAAAAGGGCTGTTTTTAAATTGTGAACTTTCCATTTTATGTTGCCATAGCCCAGTAACGCCTGCATATCGAGCTATCTCCCAGTTTATGCGATATTCCAGAACTTGCGTGTTCTATCATGATATTCTTGATAAAGGTTTGTTGCTTACAAGGACGTTATTGATAAAATTGAAGTCATCTCTTTGGAAGTCTTACAGACGCCATCACGATTTGGTTGACCATTATGCAATATCTGTGTCACAGATTAACACGGACTTGTTCAACAGTCGTAACCACCATCCCATTTCCTTTATCATTATGCTTATCATGAGCATGCATCTCTCGGTATGCCGGAGTATAACAAACTCCAAAATACAAACTTCAAATTGCCCAAAACAAAGCTTAGATTAGAAACAAAATCTTGGTCCAAAGTGTAGTGTCCGCCAACTGGAACTATCAATTGTTGGTTTGTTAAATATTAAAAATTGAGTGAAGCAATTAAGATAAGGACACGCATATAGAATAAAATCTACAACAACAAGTGTTTCTCATATTTAAACAAAAATTTTAGAAAAGTCGAAGAACAACAGGGATATAACACTAGATCTCTTCATTTCAATTTTGTTGTTTCTAAAATAAAAGAGTGGCCCCAACATTTTTTTAATACTATTTAAGATTGGAATGTGCTTCTAAATAATATAAAATCAATACATGATTAAGACGCATTGAAAGCTGCAGTAAAGCATCATCTGACATATACGTAAAATTGTCTTTATTTGTGACTAAAATTCAATTAATGCCATGCTTCCTCCTAAGTTCTTTTTGTTTTAAATTTTATACATTTTTAGGACCCACTTGGAAATAAGCGGAAACGCTTTCATGAATTATCCTTTGACTGATATCAACTTTAGGTGAATTTAGCATTATCGTTTTTTTTTTTTTATATTTCATTATCTGTGTTACCTATTGCATAAAATTTATATATATATTTATTTCATGGTCTTTACATCGGACATGGCTATATAAAAACAAGGTCACTAAGAAAATTTAATGTGTTGAAGGCCTGATTGTGACTTTGAGATGAAGAACAGCAATAAAAGCGCTGTTCCTTTGGTTTTAGTGTGTGTGTGTTTTTTTGTTTTTTTGTTTTTTTTTTTTTTTTGCTGTGCATGTGCTGATTTTGTTTCATGAATGGATACCCCATATCCTTTGTTTTACTATTACCATATTAAACTTTAATTCTATATGCCCAACATTCAGTATGTTTTTACTGATAAAATTAAATAAATCATTACTTTTTGATATTGGTCTTGATAAATTACAGCATGAAACCAGTCATCCATGTTTATATTCAAATTGATTGTTTCAATAAACATATCATTGAGTATCAAGCTGCAAAGTCTCTTTTGTAGTCATACTAAGTAGATTTATTTTCCACAAGAGTATTCTGCAGTTAATTCACTTTTTATTCCATATCGTTCACAAAGAGAGAATCCGGCCAGCAGATCATCGATAGAAATGCCATCTGGCGGAGGAACTGGTCCGTTTTCATATTCAGCTGGAAGTTTGTCACTAAACTTTTTCTGGCGGTAAAATCCTAAATCTTTGATTAAATTATCTAAGGTTTCATAGGTTGTTTTGTCCAATGGTATTCTCTAAAACATAAATTTCAAAAAGTGTCATCAATATGATAGTGTCATTCAGGAAAATTACAGAGTCGTCTGTTTCGTTTGTATAGTGTATTCAATATATATGTATTATCTTAAAGGACAAGAGCAGCCTACATAACCAGATAGGTCTGAATCATTTTAATTCTTTAACTTTACTGGTTTCGTGCAACTGAAAAAGTGATATCACAGAATCATATTATCTTTAACAGAAACATTGTATGAAGAATCTTACATCTTGTTTGCAGTAAATCAATAAAATTGTACTGTTAACGCAAAAATTATTTGTAATTGTAATGTTCTCCCAGAACTAACTTACAAATATTTCCACGTCATTTTTATTGTACAATATTAGTTCTGGTATCTTGTTCGCTTCTGTTACATTCAACTGTGGTATACTGTAACTATCAAGGAATAACAGTGGGTTTGTGTGATCTCAAAAACCTAAAAACTCATGAAAAATACCTAAACGCTTTTTATTGCACGTGTTTCGTGAATTGATCACAGTCTTATGTTATCAAATTATATATATTTTTGAGATTTTTTGAAAGACAGTGTAATAAACTTAAACGGGTTGATTTCGGATGCTCGGAAAGGAAACGAAAGAATATTTAACTACTCGAGCAGCCGTCGCGTTGGTCTATAATCAAGGTCAGAAAGTTGTTATATACAGTAATGATCTCAAATTATTTTTTATGTGTACACTTTTTATGTGCTTATCCATGGTTTTTGTTCGGGTTGGTATTGTACAGTCTTTAGTTTTATATGTTGTGTTAAATAGCAATGTATTAAGATTAATTCCAACAGTAACGTAATTTGGATGATGCACTAGTAAGCAGAACCTCTAAACACATCCAGGGGCATCCGAGTTCACCAATGACCTTTAATGGGGTTTGTGTTTTTAGTTGACAAGTGTATGTTTGTACATGTGTGTCTTTGTGACCATTTTAGATGGACTATAGTTTTGTCTTTCACCTGACCAACTAATGACTTTTATACTGCAACTAGCTGTGCTTATTACCTAAATATAGTAACAAAGCTATATTTTGTCCAATGTCAATTTCATCGTAGATCACTTTTTACACAATCAGGGGTTCATTTAGGGAAGAAATTTGTGTTACAATTTAAATAGCTATCAATGTATTAATTTAAGATGCAGTATAAAAACAATATTAGGTCAATGTCAGAAAAATATAAAAAATGTTGTATTCGGCACAAAACTGGGGAAGGGCTCGGTACAATCTCGCCTTTCTCCAGTTTCTCAGCCTCATACAAAAAAGTTGATATTTTTCTGACATTGACCTAATATTGTATATATATTGGACAAATTTGTTAAAATATATTTAGTTTTTATTTGTTGGATACTAGTAAAGTCCTTCCTTGTGGAACCAATCCAGAACGTGTTTATACTTCTTCTTAAACGATCATTTGTAACTCAACTGAAATTAAAAATGAAACTAGTTAGCATTCACGTTAAATAGTGTGATGTGCATCCTATTTTTTATACATTCTTTAAGCTCTTTGAAAATGTATGCAAATTTGTGTCTGCTCAAGTGAGACCAATCTGTCCACTCTAATGTTACTGAAATAACGTTTTATTAACATAACATTTGATATATGTATATAATTTTGATGTAGTTGTCGCATGCTTTCAATGATACTATTCAAAGAGACCAAAAAAAAAATACAGGATGTGTTGAGTAAAAATATCTACATAAAGGTATATATGTAAAAAAAGTAATCCATAGACCAGTGCCTAGGTACTAATGACTGAATTTTTTACCAATATGCTTGTGTCGGATGAAAACCAAAACACTTCAAAAGAGCAGGTGGAAAGAAATTCTTATAACAACTATGACTCTTTCTTCAAAGTCAGCATGAGCAGTCGTTGGTTTAAAAAATAAAATTCAGGTTTTCACTAATTGAAATAGACTCAGATAAACAAGTGATTGTAGATGGTAGAGTTCATTGGACTTTCCAGGCAAAAAAATGAACACAAGAGGTGAACAATTTCCATTCTAAATTCCATGAATCGTATAAATTTGATTAAAGAATTTATGGCAATATTTGAATGTTCCGTCCATAAAATCCTAATATACCACAAACACTCCTGGAGTAGGGGCATTAAGAAACAACAAAATAATTTAAGAGAAGCTTTATTCTAACTATTGTCATAATCTCACCAAATATAAAGTTGTTTCTTGGGTGCGCACATACTTTGCTAATCTAAATAAAATTGAGAATGGAAACGGGGAATGCGCTAAAGAGACAACAACCCGACCAAAGATAGAAAACAGCCCAAGGCCACCAATGGGTCTTCAACACAGCGAGAAAATCCCGCACCCGGAGACGGGCTTCAGCTGGCCCCTTAACTAAAATATATACTAGTTCAACGAAAATGCACGTCACACTAAACTCCGAAACATATAAATGAAACAAAATATTAAAAAAAAACATACAAGACTATAATAAAGGCCAGAGGTTCCTGACGTGGGACAGGCGCAAAAATGCGGCGGGGTTAAATATGTTTTGTGCGATCTCAACCCTCCCCCTATACCTCTAGCCATTGTAGAATAAACAAATACACAGTAATACGCACAGTTAAACTCAGTTTAAAAGAAGTCCGAGTCCGATGTTAGAATAGGTAACAGAAGAAACTAAGCAAAATGACAATGATCAACATAAACTAACAAAGGACTACTAGCAGTTACTGACATGCCAGCTCCAGACCTCAATTAAACTGATTGAAAGATTATGTCTTCATTATAAGAAAATCAAGCACAATCCCTCCTGTTATGGGTTTAGTATCATACCAACATAAGATATACGAGAAGAACATAACCGGTATCATGCCAACAACTGGTTTTAGAATAAATGTGTTTATTTCCGATTCAAAGACCATATGAGTGAATCAATATTAATTCCAAAAAATGCCATCTTTAATGACCTGACAACAGTATCGTAACTATATCCCTGCTGAATAAGTCTGTTTAAAGGTTTGGTTAGGTTTTGATGTGAATGACGACATTTTTGTGCTTTGTATAGTATATTGCCATAAAATAATTATACTTAAAAAGTTTGACGAAAAACAAGGAAAATTAAGAAATTTTACAAAATATACAAATCTCGTCATGGTTTGTTGCCATGGTGACTCGTTAAATGTAGCATTTGTTTTTATTTTCTGAATACCTGGTACCTTAGTCTCTTTAGGACAAATTTAAGTATATGCATGATAACTTTTAAATTTTCAGTAATATTTGGGCCAAATTAACTCGTACATGAAAAAATAATAATTCCGTTAAATCAGGTAAATATTCATTGATAAAAGCGCAAATGTCCATAATGTTTAGAGCGCAAATGTCCATAGTTTTTAGAGCGCAAATGTCCATTCGTGTTACAGGTAAAAAAGCGGAAACGTCCTTTGCCCGCTTATTCATTCACAACCCGCCTAGACTCGGGCGATTTGAATATGTTATTGACATTTAAATCATGATTAAAACCTTATATGAAAATTTTCAGCACTTTTGGCTACATCATCTGCCCATTAGATAGAAATACATGTAATATCATAATTTGTCAATACAAAAATATGAAGGAAACATGGTTTGATTGATAATTAGACAACTATATTTCGACTACTGGTTTTCCTGAAAATCTCCGGGTCAAACAAGTAGAACACGGATCTCCAAGCTGTAATCAATGATCGATCCTTCTAGTTAGAATTGAACGTTAAATACGGTACTAGAAAATCAAAGTTGAGAGGCTCTCTCGATGTCTTTTAAGAACCCGTACGCGACTTTTTGCACACCAAACTTCTGTCCATATCAAATACTTTCTTTCTTCTCGTTATTATCTGCCATTCATTCTGATCGACTCCCTTTGTAGCATATAGTTATTGGATGTATCGTTTAATGTTATCTCGTCCTGAAGATTCATGAAATATTTGTCACTGGACGTTTAAGCAAACAACAACCAATTTCAAATAACACTGTTCAGTAGTATCGATGCCCAAATTAACAATTTTATATATTGTCATGATAAGTTAAAAGTGAATCTGATACAAAAACTAGAGGCTCTCAAGAGCCTGTGTCGCTCACCTGTATCTACTGTGGTTTTGGAAATCATGTAAAATAAGGTTAAAATCATATAGATACCCTAATAATGATTGAGGCCAAGTTTGGTTTATTTGGCCCAGTAGTTAAATTAAAAGCAGAAGATTTTTGAAAAGATTTACAAAAATTACCAATAAATTGCAGAAAATAACTTTAAAGGACAATAACTCCAATAAGATGTCAATTGCGAATTGGTCATGTTAACTTATTTGAAGATCTTTCTTTGCTTGATAATTTTGCTGTTTACAGTATATCTCAGTCTATAATGATATTCAAGATAATTAACAAAAATAAAAATTTCATTCCCCATAAAAATTTCACCCTGATAAAAAATCAAGTCATCCCATTGTAGTCTTACAATAGTTACTGAAGACCCTTATCATTATATAAATTAGTTTTCAAGTTGTGACCATTTGAAGTTGTTTTTTGACATTTTTCCCATAGACTTCTATAGTAAACCCCAATGATCCATTTTTACCAATGGGGACCATGTTGGTTGTAGGGCAGGGTCATCGGATACATTTTTCAATAAAGATACTCTGATGATAATTGTGGCTAAGTTTAATTCCATTTGGCCAAGTAGATTAAGAGGAGAAGATTTTTGTAAAAGATTAAGAATATTTACGAAAAAGAATGAAAAATTGACTTTAAAGGGCAATAACTCCTTAAGGGGTCAATTGACAATTTTGGTCATTTGACTTATTTGTAGATCTTACTTTGCAGAACATTTTTGCTGTTTACAGTTTATCTCTATCTATAATAATATTCAAGATAATAACCAAAATCTGAAAATTTTCCTTAAAATTACCAATTCAGGGGCAGCAACCCAAAAACGGGTTGTCTGATTTGTCTGAAAATTTCAGGGCAGATAGATCTTGAACTGATAAACATTTTTACCCCGTCAGATTTGCTCTAAATGCTTTAGTTTCAGAGATATAAGCCAAAAACTGCATTTTACCCCCCATGTTCTATTTTTAGCCATGGCGGCCATCTTGGCTGGTGGGCAGGGTCATCGGATAAATGTTTTTAAATAGATACACTAAGAATGATTTAGGCCAAGTTTGGTTTTACTTGGCCCAGTAATTTCAGAGGAGAAGATTTTTGTAAAAGATTACAAAAAATTACGAAAAATTGTGAAAATTTGACTTTAAAGG
>CM029598.1:38166581-38285824 GCA_017311375.1 Mytilus coruscus
ATCGGTCATTTAATGGGCGTGTCTCATTAGTGAGAACGTGAGTGAGCTTTTAAAATTCAACCCCAACTTAAAGACCTGCACCGGGTCTTTAAGTTAAAAGTACAATAAGTTAACAATAGTCATCTTTTGTTAAATAGGATCGTCCAGGTATCTTAAAATATAATTCTTCTTTGAATAACAAAGGAATTGTCATGAACAGGTTTGTAATATTTATAACAGATGTTTGAAAGTAAAATTTCTATAATGTACTCATCTGAAGCCCGCCTTTTCTTGGTCATTCTTGATAGGTACAGTTGTACATTAAAGAATATTTTACAAACTGTCCTAAGTCAGGAATCTTATGTACAGTAGTTGTCGTTTGTTTATGTAATTTATACGTGTTTCTCGTTTCTAGTTTTTATATAGACTAGACCGTTGGTTTTCCCGTTTGAATGGTTTTACACTAGTAATTTTGGGGCCCTTTATAGCTTGTTGTTCGGTGTGAGCCAAGGCTCCGTGTTGAAGGCCGTACATTGACCTATAAGGGTTTACTTTTATAAATTGTTATTTGGATGGAGAGTTGTCTCATTGGCACTCACACCACACCTTCCTATATCTATATAACAAAAATTGAGAAAATCACGAATTCAAAGCATCACACTCCTTTCAAATACATATGACAAAGAATAATATTCACTGCGTAATCACGTGCCCAGAAGTCTGCACTTATATGTTGGCACGAAATATTATTCCTATGTTCTTTTCTGTAAATTTTGAATTTTCATGATGCTAAGGTTTTTCAATCCCAATACATAGATTGCCTGAGCCGTGTTTTGGACAACTTTTCGAAATGTTCGGTTTTTGGTACTGTAGTGTTTGTATTTGATATTACCTTCGAACTATTTTGATTTGAGCCCCACTGATGAGTCCTTTGTAGACGAAACACGCGTCTGGCGTAAAAAAAACTATGAGCTTGGTATCTTTAGTGAGTGTTTAACCCACTGAATCCTTTTCGTCTTTTAAAGTTCCTCTGAATCTATTAAACTTTTGCCATGTTTGTTGGCAGACGGTGGCAATATACACTTTTCTGAACTAGAAATCCCAAGGCATAAAGATGTACACGATCGAAAATAAATATTTGTAAGCCAAAACAAATAAGAAAAACATGCTTCTTTCAACAAGTCATCATGGCACTTGCATCAAACAGTTGGAAGGCCATATCTATTCGGAAGTTGGAGATAATTGAACAATAAACCTTCCCCAAAATTGTGCCCAATCCTGCTACGGCCATATATGAATGGAGTTAGAACAACCTTGGTATTTGGAAAGATTTTAAAGTTTTATGAACGCTTAAAGTACAAAGAAGAATATTAATCTTTGATTTTTCATATCAAAACTTTAGTATAATCGTTTTAACCTCTCGTAATGTGTTTTGTAGTCTTTATGAACCCGTTTTATACTGATGGATTTTTTTTTTTTTTTTTTTTTGCTATTTTTTCTATAAGTTAAAGAGTGTATTGATACTTTTATATTCATTATTGGTTATTAATTGTATTTTTACAATTTTGTTAAGTTTTGTTCAATCTATGTGATCTACTAAATGTAATAAACAGCTGGATACAAAGCTGAAAGACATTCTTATGGATACAATTGAAAAACAGAATCATTACACACATAATATGACGTCATACCAGACACAGCTTTTAAGCAATCAAAAGGATCAGTATGCGACTCTTTGGGTATAACAAACAACTGACTTGGATCTAAAAGTATTTCAGTATAATCATTAGAAAAATCTGTATCATGGCCTGTGGCGACTCCTAGAACTTCAATATCTGATTTGTTCAAATTCAATATTTGGTCTCTTGTTTTAGTTAAATTATCTGAACTTACGGAAGAAAACATCACAACTATTTTTCTAGAGGCCGGTCGTCCACCACTTGAACTCGAAAAGGCATCAACACTTACAAACTGCAGAGCATGCTTTAAATTCGATTCGACAGACACTTTGTCTAACTCAACTTGAAAGGCAGCAGCAATACGACTGTAAACGTTGTTCGACCATGATAATTTAAATACATAATCAACATGATCTGAGTATGCTACCATACCTATTTGTACGTTAGGGTTATCGTTATATAAACCTTCAAGTAATTTTCTGATGGCTGTTTTCGGTATTGAAACCCAATACTCGACTGATTCTTTGGACATCTAAAAGTATAATGATGTCAGCTTCTGTGTTACGTACGCACACTAAAAATGAAGTAAATGTTTTAAGTCATGTGAAGTTAGTTATTAAATGATAATAAAAGTTATTTGAGTCAACACTTCATTCAGATTTTACTTGAAATAAAAGCAAGGTAACAAAAATTAGAGAATGATTGATATGCAGTATTTTTTTAAGAAAAAAAAGAAAGATAAAAGTTCCATTTCAATTGTCATTAAAATTGACTTTGATACATGAATTTGCCGTTGAGATCAAGAAACAGTATATGGGTGTCACAAAGTTTTGATTGACTTTGCATTCAACTTTGAAAGTTCGAAATTTAGCTAAAATCGAAACATATAATACTCTTTTCAACTGTTTTATATCATGAAAACTTCTTGAACGACAAATCTTGAAAATCAGAAACAGTAAAAAATAGTCTTAAAAATATCTTTAAAATAGTCTCAAAAATATCTTTAAATTTACAAGAACATAGATGTTTCAATAAAACATTTATGTTGTTGCCTATAAAAAGTCTGTTTAGATGTTGTGAAATAATCATCAGGTCCCCCATTTTTTGGATGAAATTCAAAGAGGAGGTTATAATTTTCAAAAGCTATTCTACTCAAATTGTTGGTAATGTTCAGTAAAATGAGCAACAATCTTTATTTTGGGTAAGGATCTCTCATAGTTGAATATAAATAATTTCTTAAAGGTGGCTTTTCGACACTTTAGAAAAAATGAAACTCTTCCTCAAAAGCGTTAAGTTGGAAGGCATCAAGCAAATATTCAACAGACAACATTTACAAATATCAACCCTGTCATCTGACGGACCATGTCTTGAATACACCTGAGGAATGATATTTTCTAGATTTTCGTACTTTTTAATTTTCCAATTGAAGGGATCAAAACAGTGTTTTTTATACCTTCTTCTTTACCTAAAACACAAAGTCTAAAAAACTACAGATTGGTTGTTGTGAAACTAAAATTTTTAAGACAATTATTTTCATTGATTTTATGTGCATTCTATGCAAATGTGATGACATGAATTGTTGTTTCACACATGAAGGAGGATAAGATGCATTTCTCAATTTGTTAATTCATTTATTGAAATTCAAACAGTTTGCTGGAAGTTTAATTAGATATCTTTACCCATGAGATGTAGACAAAGGGTATAATTACAAAGTATGTAGTAGCATTGGTTTTAAAATATTCATTTGGATTATATTAATGTATGTAGCGAAATAAATACCTGTACAACTAACATCTATGCTGTCTTGTATTAGCTGATTGTATATATCATCTAGGTGAATATGGTTAAATGCATAATATTCACTGTATGCAGTGTTGACAATCTCCTCGTGCGATACTGCATTCCCAATACCTACTGAGAAAATTTTTATTCTTTTGTCTCTCATTTTCTTTGCTTCCGATATTGTTTTCATTCTATCAGATGACAAACCATCATAAATTAGAATGATGTATTTGTAAACAGAGATACGAGATCCAGACGTTTTGTCGTAAAATATCTACAATTAATAAAAATGAAAACAATTAACACAGAAAGGTTAAGAAAGATACTTATTGATGTAGTAAAGTTTACCAAATATGATTTTTTTGGACAGCAATTCTTAAACAGGCATGGAAACAAAGTTTAATGTAAACTACATATTAGGGACTTCAAATTCTTGTTGTATCAGTTCAGTAAAATTGTCACAGACTACTAGGTCTTACATACTTGATTTGACTATAACTGAAAATTGCTTCAAACATCGTGAGATTATGTGTCTGTCCGCAGTGTTTGATGAGTAACTGAATATTTTTATCATTTTCGTAGATATTCTTATGCTTCTGTTTATGTATATGTCTATCTTAATGCTACATAAATTTAGAAGCATAATTGCAATTTACTCTTAATGCGGACACAAAAAGAAGATGTAAGTATGTCTGGTTACCATAATTGGTATTACGAATCTTCGGATGTGGGGAAAGTTCTTTCGTGACCTTTTAGCACACAATTCATGTTTCTGTAAATTTTTTTTCTGCGTATTCCCCAGACCGCAGTATTCGGAAGAATATAGTTAATAGCTGCCAAAGCACTGGTTCGCTCATTTTGAATTATGTTCAATCCAGAGTTTTATATATTGCCACTTGACTTTGGGAAACTAGACCATGATTATGCAGGACGGAGAATAGATATATGAATAGAGACAGCATTTCAGAGTAAGGTTTAAAGTTAGAAGAAATATATATGTAAAATACCGTATGCCTATTCCAAGAAGGAAATCTGACAAGTTGTTTCCCATTGGTTTGTTGGGTTTGGGCATCTGATTTTGACAATTGATAAGGGACTCTCCGTTTTGAATTTTCCTAAGAGTTCGGTATTTTGTAATTTTACTTTTTACTTATCAATACTCAGCAATGAAGACACTTGTCGGGAAAATATGACGAGATGATGTAGATCGCAAGTACTTGTTGATTCAACTTTAGTTTTCTGTGTAATGTTTTGTTGACGCTTCTTTGTCTTTTTGTCTTTTTTCTTTTGGTCATAGTCTGCTTTTTAATTTAAGTTCTTACATTGCTCCTTGCTATAGATTTTTAACCTCTCCCTATAGACTTTTTCACACATCTTAGCCAAAAGGTAAACAATGAAAAGACCAAAAAGAGCCTTCAAATCAAAACTGAATACTTATAATCAAGAGTACTATCGAACGACCAGGTGTTAATTAGTTTATATGTACTATCTGAATTATTATTTGTGATATCTCAGAAGTTTGTTATATGTGATTTTTGTATACTTTTTCATACCTCGTCTGCCTGTTGTAAGGCTTCACCAGTTTTTGTCGGTCCATTAGAATTGCGTTTGTCATACAATGCAGATGTAATTGATTGTACTCTTGTATATTGTACAAAGTTAAAGACAAGCGAGGGATGGTAGTTGTATTTCATCAGAGCTATTTGGAAATCTTCAGATCCTATAGGCAACCTCTTGACAATGTACGTCATAATTTCGCTAGTTCTATTTAGATGACCTGCCGTACTGGTAGATGTATCTACTATAAAAAGAATATCAGCTGGCCCGGGTCGACAGTCTAAAAAAGAAAGTTATATTTCATGCGATACATTATTAACATAATACATAAACTGTAGGCAAGCAAAAAAATTATTATTCTTATTTACTTGCACCATTTTCTGTATGTCTGATGACTGACCAGAATTTGTCGCATGGTTAAATTGTCAATAATTTATAGATTAATGTTTTCAAAAGATGTAAAATAAGAATGGCAGTTTTATGAGCCACGAATGTTTTTATTTCTTTTCTTTTCTTCATTTTTTCTTGTTTTCAGGGTTAAAAATAGGTAACCACTTCCATAAAAAGAATACAAGTAAACTTCGAAACTTCATCAGCATTATATCTTAATATTGGTTCCTGGCAACATATTGATATACTAGCTTTACATTATACAATATTCCAAACATTTAGATAGAACCATTATGCAGTTCTTCAAAGAAAAAAGGCTAGAATAAAAATTTACTCTGATAAATAAAATATATTAACATCTAATGTTGGTCAAGATAAAAACGTTTATACCAGGTTTACAAACATTCCACTGTATTTTTTCTGACCATTACAGTTCAAATTATCCACGTTTGTTTCATTACTGCATGTATTATTATTTTTATCATCCAAATCACAGGGTTTGCCTGAAAAAAAGGTGAATGAGTATTTTGTCATTTTAACGGTCTCATTATTTCAGCAAATATCTGATATTTTATATAAGGTACAAATAACACTTGTATTACGTAAAACAATAGAACAATTAGACTTGAAGAACTATAACGGTAAATCAGGAATTTTGTTTTGTTAATCGATGGTTGGCTTTTGGATAGTCTATTCTGGTCATTTCTGTTCCGACAAAACAGATAAAAGTCTACTTTGACTGGACGAAACAGTACCTAAGAAAAACTAGACAAGTGAAATTAGAGCATTTTCTGACAGAGATTCCCAAGATTTTCATGGGACTTTCAAATTGTTTCAGTTTTACATGGATGAAAATCAAGCATATATAAATCTTGGTAGAATAAAACCGGTAGGAATCACACAGGAACGAGACCGGATGAAAATGGCTTATCGTGAATTCAAGCTTATACGAGAGCAAGACACTAGGTCTAAAAAGTTTAAAGAATATTATTTTATCCAGTTATAACACAGAGACAGAATCGATTTTATTTCAATGAAGAAACTGTAAATGACCTGCACAAACTCCACAAATTGATCCCTTCAACAAAGGCACGTAGTATAATGGAGAATAACAAAAATACCGAACTCCAAGGTGAATTCAAAAAGAGGAAGTCAATAAAAACTGACAACATCACACGTTAATAACCAACGGATCGAGTAAAAACAACTGTCCTATTCCTTACTTGGTACTGGCATTTTTCGAAGAGTGATAGAAAAGTACTGTGTTGTACATTG
Organism: Mytilus coruscus; assembly: GCA_017311375.1. Taxonomy (NCBI): domain Eukaryota; kingdom Metazoa; phylum Mollusca; class Bivalvia; order Mytilida; family Mytilidae; genus Mytilus; species Mytilus coruscus. Next base: position 38,173,244 of record CM029598.1, read on the forward strand.
GGAACCATCGAGTAAGATGAAAAATGTTGGGTATGGTTAATGCTTCAGTGGGATAGCCTGCTGCAGAAGTAGATCTGATTTTGATTTTGGTGTTTTAACGCCACTTTTAAGCAGCGCCTTAAGGCTATTTCGTGGCGGCCAGTTTTATTGGTGGAGGAAGCCGGAGTGCCCAGAGAAACCACCGACCTTTGATAGGAAAACTGACAATCCTAGTCAATTAAGATTGGAGTAGAGTGCACCTGCACGAGCGGGGTTCGACCTCGTAACCTTAGTGTTGACTGGCTAGTGATTATAGTAGTAACTACCGAAGCCCCTGTAGAAGTTGAGGATCGTCTTTAGTATCGTAAAACCACAAACGACAGAAGAGAAAATCGCTAAAGCTTGTTTATTACAGAATTTAGAATTTTGGATGAAAAGACTCTTTATAAACTGACTAACGACTTATGGTACATTAAAATTGTCAGTTCAAGGTTTCCTTAAACATCTTTAACTTGACATTTCAAAAGTGTAAATAGATATAGGAAGATGTGGTGTGAGTGCCAATGAGACAACTCTCCATCCAAATAACAATTTATTAAAGTAAACCATTATAGGTCAATGTACGGCCTTCAACACGGAGCCTTGGCTCACACCGAACAACAAGCTATAAAGGGCCCCAAAATTACTAGTTTAAAACCATTCAAACGGGAAAACCAACGGTCTAGTCTATATAAAAACGAGAAACGAGAAACACGTATAAATTACATAAACAAACGACAACTACTATACATCAGATTCCTGACTTAGAACAGGTGCAAACATTTGCAGCGGGATTAAACGTTTTAATGGTACCAAACCTTCTACCTTTTCCTGAAACAATAGTATAACAGCACAACATAGAAAACACACGATAAAATATCAATTAGAAGGCTTAACTCAATCAAAAAACGTAAATTAACACACTATGAACGAATAAATTTGATCTGTGATACCTGAATGTAAATACATAGTTAATAAAATATTAGGGACAAACATTCAAGGCCAAAAATCAAACAAACAAGTCCAAACAAAGCCATGGCAAGACACCACCGCGAAATATTTAACCCTTAGAAAATAATCACTTTTGAAAAACCGGTTTTCATAATATATACAGGTAAATGAAAAATAACTTTGTCGTTTTAGGTATACTACTTCTGTCTATATAAAATCTTCCAATAATTAGGAATACCAAGAAAGGTCTGTCATATAAATACCTAATTTAACACTAGATACATAAGGGGTGAATATCAACAATAAAACTATACAATTAGAGCTAGCTAAAACTTCCCTGTACAGATTTAAGGAGAATAATCTTGATGTTCATACAAATGTAGTATGAAGAAGTGAAAATTAGTAGATATTCCAAATAATCAAAGCTGGTATATAGACAAGATCCATATTAATATAAAATAACAAAAAAGTATTACAAATAGTATCAACAGGTCGAATTAACAAGAAAGTACGATTTGAGAGTACTCGCAGTTACTGACAGCTAGTTAAAAGCCAAAACAATTAATAATAAAAAATCATGCATCAGAGACTAAAATCAACTAAAACACATCCCAGGGATTTAGTATTTTAACGCCATGAACAGTCAGAGAAGACATTACTTGTGCAATGCCAAAAATAAATGTATCGACAGGTAGTAGGATAGTGAGGAGCTACTTTTTAGAGATAAAATTAACGTGTGTGTGTCTCTAAACATCCCGACTCAAAAGAAGATACAATTTAGCTATGTTTTAATTTGCTAATGGCAAAATCGATATTAGTGCCAATGTAAACTATATTCAGAGATCTAATTACAATATTTGTACGATAACCATTTCTTATAAGTTTGTTTAAAGGTTCCATGAGTTTACACGGATCACATAGTGATTTCCTCGCTTTAAGTACAATATTACCGTAAAATTTAAGATGTGAAATACCATTTTAATAAGTTTTCTACAGGTACAGCCAAATTTACTAATCAAATCTTTGTATCTATGAAAGAATTTAGTAAAAGTTTTAAGTAATTTATGGTATCGAAATCCCTGACACAATAATTTCCCAGTGATGCATTGATTACGTTCGTTAAATTCTATGACATCAGAACACACACGGGCATACCGAACGAGTTGGGATATATAAACACCGTATGATGGAGCCAAAGGCACATCGCCGTCTAAAATGGAAAATTAACAATAGGAAATGAAAATCGTCTCTTTTGTCGTAAATTTTAGTATGTAGTTTCCGTTAGAAATTGAAATGTCTAAATCTAGAAAAGGGCAACAGCTGCTGTTTATGTTATATTTAGTTAAAGTAAGTTCTTTGGGTAAATTTCGAAGTATATTTAGAGAACTCTGGATTATTTAACGAAAAATATCATCCAGATAACGGTAGGTATTGTTGAATGTATCGACTAAATATAACAATGATGGGTCTTTACTGAGTTTGGTCATAAACTGAGATTCATAGCAATATAGAAATAAATCTGCTATTAAAGGGCACAGTTAGTGCCCATAGGAATACCTACTACCTGACGATATACTTTATCGCCGAAACGTACATAAATGTTATCTAGCAGAAAATTTAAAGCTTCAATCATATCGTCACATTTACAGTAAGTGTATCTAGCATACTTTCCTTTTCGTTACATAAAAAGGCTTTAAACGAGTTACAGCAAATAATAAAGACTGTCATAATCGCAGATGCTCACGTATATTGATAAAACTATGTGCAAAACGTATATGTTTGACATGTACACCAATAACAATGAATAATTTGATGTATTAACCACTTTGCAAAAATACTCCTTCGAAATAAATATCGTAATACGTTCCGCATTTTCTATTAATAACTTGCCGTTTTCTGTTGACAAGCATAATCCTTAAACTTATATGTCTTTTCACATTTTTGGATTATAAGTAATGTAACATAAGATGGGAATCGTTATAAAATGTTTCGGATGAGCTCATGCATGATTTTCTCACTGCGCTCCATTCTGAAAGAATGGTCCTCTGTCTTGAACAAGAATTTTTTCTAGGTCTTTTCAATTCTCCTTAAGAATATGCGGTCTCAACAATTACCAATACTACGCTGATACATAAACATGAAAACCTACATTTTGACAAATAACTGGGAGTTTAACTGACTGGTCACTACAAGGCAAATCATTCCATGCTGAGTTTTGACGTATATGTCCGCAATTTTCCATCCCTTTGTCGTTATCAGGCTGATCTGTTAAAAAAGACAGACAAATTGTATCTTGTTAAAATTTGATTTTAGAAAATAACATAAATTAACATTTCATAGTACAATGCTGTAGGTTGGTCACGTTCTTGTTGTTTTCCTCTTTCCATATTTATTGGGAAATGGGATAAGCAATTGTTTGTACACCGCAATCGAAATAGGAACATGCCATTGGTTTGATTAACAAGAATATTGCCATGGATCAAAGCCTCATATTGTAAGTTTTTGAAAATAGTACCGATACAAGAACTTGGTATTCAAAAATTCAAAAAAAAGACAGTATTGTATAATTTGTATATATCAAAAACATTGAGAGGGTAAGCTCTTAAGACATAGAAAAGCAATTGCCTGTGCATTCAAAGCTTTTCTGAAAATCTATCCAATTACAAGATGTTTTAGCAGAGCTACAAATTTTCTAAATTCGGGCTTTTAAGAAAAGATATTCTAGTCCGACTACATGTTTTTAGAATAGCAATTGTTTTTATAATTACCAAAGAGGCAAACGAATTGCACTTACAGACCTATTTATAGAAGCAAATACGTCTATTCAGTTAAATAGACAGTGTTTTCCCTATTATCTGAATAACTTAATTTTCGTTCACATACTTGTACATCATGACAATGTTATAAATGAGGTGGAAAACGTGTTGCAAAATGTATTGGAATATTTGTCACGTGACGTTCGTCATGGAATATTAATCATTATAGCTATTGAATTAAAAATAAATAACAACAAATCTATCTACTTTGTAAAAACCATACCTTTTCCCCAGTTCATATCCGTTTTATTAACTGGAGATCCATCTGCCCATATCCAGTTTCCTTCTATACATTTATCGTTTATGCCAATCCAACCATTTTCGATACCATTCCTTTAATATAAAAAAAAAAAAAACTTTCCAGTAATAATAAATCTAGTTGCTGATCGCAGAAAATGATGTTCATGTAACGCAATCCGGATTACTATTTACTTGGTCTCACTTAAAATCATTAACTTGAAGACTCTATCATGGTACATGTATTGGGCAGATGAGTTTAATGGTATAGATACCAAATTCTCATTATCCTTTAAAAACGTGATAGAAATAGAATACATAATGCAGTGTTATAAAATGAATATTTTGTTGTAATGAAATTTTTATCTTATAGTAAAAGGTCAAATATACTGATTTCAAAGTATCTTGATAAATTCGAACTGAACTAATAATCTTTATGTGGATCTGATTTGTTACAAGCAATATAAAACTTGCATGTTTTGTGTGAAGTATAAATAGTGCTTGTTATGTATAAAACACCACTACACCATATAACATATTGTTGTATTTAATTCAATTCACCTTCTTAAAAATCTATGGTCCAACTATTCATACGTGCAGTGGGAGAAAATAAAATAGCGTCCCCTTCTCACACATCACGACAGCTTTCTGCCATGTTTCTCTGATTACATCTTGGTGGTCTTTAAAGACCAAGTATAATTTTCCATTATGTTCTTCCCAGTTGTCATTGCCCTTAACTGTTGATTGAAACCAAAATGATATGCTGATGTATATACAATGCTGCTTTTCCATAATACAGATTTAATTCATCGTTTTTTATGAAAAATTATTTATTGTCCAATTGTGTATATTGTAGATAAACAAAATTAAAAATAAATCTGTATGTGACTTGTAAAACACTCCTCCGACTAGTTGTAATTGATAACTAAATCTACGATATTGATACATGCTATAATTGAGGATCGTTTATTTAACTTCTATGATTTACTTTTATTGGAATTTTCAATTGTATCATTGTAGATTAAAACATTTCTTTAGCTTGTACGTAATATATAATAACCGTGATTATTTTTCGTGCTACATATGCGTTATATAATATAATAATAAACAATTTTAACTGAATTATGATATATCAAACAAATAGCCACATCTATGTTTTTAAATGGGTCAATATCAAAACTTAAATTTTAAATCAAACTTCTTTTAGAACGCATTATAGGCGTAAAGTCGGTACATTTTTAGATATTGTCAAACTACGACGATTTTGCCCCATTTTTGTTTGAAAGCTTTGGAAAACATTTTCTTCAATCTGTTGTCAGCCCAGTCGTCAGCACTTTTGTGTTAACTTGAGTTATCATTGATATGATCATAATTATAAATTAACTGCTAACAATTCTTTGAATTTTCGAAATACTAAGGCTGTTCTACTTCAGGAATATATTACCTAAGCTGTATTTGACAAAACTTTTAGAAATGTTTGGTCCTCAATGCTCTTCAGCTTCGTACTTTGTTTGGCCTAAGTTGAATATGTTTTATATGTCTTGAATGGCTAAGTTTTACTATAAAAATCTTTCTTGTAAAAGAAATTCCTTTATATCATCAAAATTGTCATAAATGTACTGCTATTCGCCGAAATTTTCACGTATGGAGTGAACTTTTCTACAATCTCTCGTCTGAAATTCGAATAACGCACAGTGCAAATACAATTGGAAAAAGAAAATCACAAAATACTGAACTCCGAGAAAATTCAAAACCGAAAGTCTCTAATCAAATGGCAAAATCAAAAGCTCAAACACCACAACCAACGAATGGATAACAACTGTAATATTCCCAACTCGGTACAGGCATTTTCTTATGTAGAAAATGGTGGATCAAACCTGGTTTTAAAGCTAGCTAATCCTCTCACTTGTATGACGGTCGCATCAAATTCCATTATATTGACAATAATGTGTGAACAAAACAAACAGACACAATTGGTAAAATGTCACAAATAGGGGTACAACAGTAACATGAACCCCACCAATAACTGGGGCGATCGCAGGTGATTTTGAAGGGTAAGCAGATCCTGCTCCACATGTGGCACCTGTCGTGTTGCTCATGTTATTACAAAGCCGATAAATAGTCTAAAACCTTGATTAAAAATGTAAACAAACTTGCACTGTTATGTGACTAGTAATTACTCATTTATTAAGAAAACTTTGATACACCAAATTATTTAACAAATGGTAAGGAAAAGTTTAATTACCAAATGGGATTGCGTAGAAAATATAAAAGAAAGCATACAGTAATTAGTTTGCGATTAACAATCGCTAAAAGAAATGTTATTTGTTGAACATTCGTTATAGGTTCGTAATAAGTATAACTAAGTTTGGTATATATGCATACTATAGTTCAATAATTTCCATAACATTGAAATTACAAGACACTCATTCAACGGATTGTGTTAACACTCAACGTCGTTGAACTTCTATTAACGTTTGGTCAACTATTTCTAGCTGGTATCTGTGATGATCCTTTACATTCAAGAGTCGAAGAGTATCCTTCGCTAATTTCTGTATATAAAGCTACAAATCGCTATTAAATAGATCAATGTTTCGTTGATATAATATGAAGAGAGAGATTGTTTTATTTGTTTATAATACATTACCTCCTATAATATATTTTGTCAGAAGACTTGTAAGCACAACGCTGTAAAACAGTCTCATCTCTTTTTGTTCCATCATGACAAGAAAATTGGCGATACAGAATCCAAATTTGCTTTTGACATCGTATATGAAAAAAAAATTGTATATTTCTCAAATCTTTACTCTTGCTTCTATACACAAAAAAAAAAAAAACAATTAAAAATTATAAATCTAGACAGCTTTTACAGCAAATGCATGAAATGGTTCTCGACACTTTTAATAAATTATACACGGCAATATATGTATAACCTTAAAGGAGACCTGACACGATTTTAGAAATAAACAAAATCAATTAATTTTAACTCAATTATACTATATAAACACATTTCAAACAAAATAATTGTAGAAAAAACCCAAATTAAACTAATTACATGTTTCGTAATCACCGCGTCCCCTGACCTATAAATTTTAATTAGATAGGCGATCACGTGACCCGATGACGTCACAGGCACTTTCTGGGTCAGACAGTGGTCAGCAGAATTAAATGATAGGAAGTATGGACAGCTGTGACAGTGATATTCCGATGTTTCTAGATTAGTAGATATACGTCCGTACCAATTCGAACCACTAGGCAACGAAATTAATTCCGGAGAAGACAGTAATTCCTCGTCAGAGACCTCGGACATTGACGACTTGTCTCAGGCCGAAAACCGCCTAATGAACACCGACTGGTTCGTATTTACTTATTATTGTTCCTTTTTATATTATTTTGTTTCAAACCAAAGTTGAAATTAAGTTATCTCTTTTATAAACAAAGTGGCCTGAAACCATGTTTAATAGAACCGAAAGTCGTAGTATACGTGCGCCTCCTTCCGAAATCGTACATTTTTATGTTTAAAAAATCACACACAGATTGCTTTTTTTAGGTCAACTTTTAACATAATGTAGATTGTAGAAATATACATGTAAAAGGGGAAATTATTTAGAGTTTAAATGCATCTGGTCATTATTTTTTTAACTTGTCCATTTGTTTCGTATACACGGCATCTAGTATCCTATCAATATTGAAGTAGTTTGGTAATATATGTACAAGCCTATATTTTGTTTTCGGCTGTTATAGGTGTGACTGTGGGAATTGTGAACCCATGACAACATCTGAAGAATGTACATGTTGTTCGAATGTATCAGCTGTAAGTTTCCACATGCAACCGGAAGACCTGCAGTGCATCACTGAACACGAAGTGTTTGTTGCCAACTGCCTCAACAGACACGTTTTACAGGTTAGCATGTATGCTTACCTGGAAAATGTAGGACCTTTTGATGACAACGAGCCAATAAATGAGTAAATGTTTTTTTCTTTGTTACTACATTTATGTTGAACTTGCATATTCATTTTCAGCCTTTGTGATAACTTGCATATTGCACGTGACGTGTTGGTAGGCTGCTGTCTCATTTTAACTCTTTACAAGCTCCCATAACTTAAAATCGAACGATCTGTCATGATGTAGAAGAATGTAACCCCATGCATTGACTGAATCAAAAGAGTCCGAAATATATCCAAACGGTCAGGCCTTTTAAACATGCAAACTACCAATTCTAAAACAATAACAAGACATAAAACTCAAATCTCTTACATTGTTTTGAGATAACTTAGCACCACGAACAGGACCTGGCAAATGTACTAAGAGTGACCATATGAATCTGATGAATGTCTTATGACATCAAAGTCCTTATGAACTCTGGTAGATGTTTGTCTCATTGGCAGTCATAACCACATCTCCTTTTTATTTAGATCTCATTATGTTATTCATTCACCCCACAGAAGCAAAGAACACAAATTCCATCAGAATATAGAAGTACAACTTTAACAGTCAATTAGAATACAGTATTAGTTTTGACAAATTTATTAACATGCATCATAATAAAAGTTATATACAATTGATACAATAATATTCTTATTTATGCAACAATTTTATATTTACAATGACAATAATATTCTTATTAATGCAACATTCATATATACAAATACAATAATATGTTTATTCATGAACAATTTCATATTAAAATGATCGTGCTTGAAAAAAGTTTACTACAATCGTTAGTTCTAACATGAAATTTTTATCTACAGGCGGTACCGCTTCATGGCATACAGACGTTTTGTTCAATGGATTTGGCATAGACTAGGACGACACAACAGAAAGATATTACCAGCATGTGGTGAAAAAATAAGAGAAACTTTTCCATCAGAGACATATTGTGGTTTTAAGTACGCCGTTGTATGACAATATCATTTATTTAACTATTAAATTTTAAAATTTGAATAAGAATTGTTTTTTCTTTCTTTTCGTGGTTGAAAAGAGATGGGTCATTATTTACTGTCTTTGAAATCGTGATCTGTGTCTCTGAATAAGGTCGATCTTCCTCAACGGGGTGAATGTTGATGTCATGTGATCTGGATGGTGATTGCTGTAAACATGCACATCACCAGTAGCAGATGTATATGATGTGAACTCTTCTCTTCGTCTCTACCACAGCCTGTTTGATGAGTGTCACATAAACTGAAAAAAAAAATAGATAATGCTATAAATAAACAAATAAAAAGAAGCCAGAACTTATTTTTTTTTAATTGTCAAAGAAGTATTTATGGTATTTATGATATACATGTATATCCAAATGATTGAATTCAATATCAAACTTAGTTACTTCCCTTATCCATAGCTTGGATTCATTGTCCTGGTTTAAATTTACTTTTAAATCTTTGTAAAGTTACCATTAATGTTATTTAAATACTTACCAAATGTTGTTGCAGTTTTCTTTGGCTTGACCACTGCCTCAGTACCCTTTTTGGCCTTTGGGTAACACATACTGAAACGCTGTTCCCCAGTCTTGGTTTTGCTTGCTGTCGCCCACTGTTCTCGTTATAATGAAGAGCGGCAATACTCAATCTGTAAATATGAATACATAAATTAGAGAATATTTCTGACATTTGCATAACTAGTATATTGTTTGTATAATATTTTAATAAGGAAATACAACATTTGTTTAAACAGTTTCTCTTATAAATCGCACAGTTGGTTTTATCCAATTCTAGTCTAGTAACTGCTCATTGTATGAAATACAGTATTGCATGCATTGGTAATACAAAATACAAAATTTATAGCTTACTATACAGTGCAGGTTTTGCTAATTGGTAAAGGCTGCACAGTGACCTATATATAGAAATCATAGATACTAGTACTTCTATGTTATTTGTCTCCAGTGGATAGTTGATTTATTGGCAATCATACCACATCTTCTGATTTTTATAAAATTAACTTTATCAGTTATTACCTTGCAAGCATTGTTGGGTAAAAGAAGTGGGTGCTCTTTGGGCAGAAGTGGTTCACCAAAGAATGGAACATCTCCAAAGAATATGTCTGGTAAACAGGTGATAACTTGGGTACATCTACCAATAGGTACCTGCTTTCCACAATGTCCTTTAGTCTCTTGTATGGAACTGAGCCTGAAACATGAATTACCAATAAACATTACATTTTTTCTAATCATATTACTATATTCATTATTCAATGTTCTTTTTATCATATTGAAATATGTCATTTCATGTTTTATGTACACCCGCCTTGTTTTAATATATGTGTATCATATTAAATTACTTGGATGAAAAACAAGGTTAATAAGATATTTTATATTGGTTTTCTTTCTTCTTGATATTTTTTTTTTATGAGAATAAAGAGAACAGATTTTACCTTCACTTAACCACTGTCGGTCTACTGTGATAGGCTGGTGCTCACATCTCGGATAAAGTATGGAGTGGTTCTCATGTTTGTTGCTGATGTGGTTTACAATCGACCTCCATTTTGCCAACTTCAGGTCTCCGTTAGTACCACATGAAGACGATATCCAATATATATGGTTGACTATAGACTTGATCCATGGACGAATGTCCTTACTGCCCGACTTCTTTGCAGCAGCTTCCAGCTTCTTAGATATTCCTGCAAAATAAAAAAGATAATGTATAAACAGACTTCGCAAAATTATTGATATGAGTTGATAGCTTAGTACATTGATTGACTGTTGGTTGCTTAACGTCCAGTGGCAATTATTTCATGCATGTTCAGGACGAGGTAGCTTAGTACATGTACTTTACAAATTTTCAAATTTAATAAATAAAATAATATAATTATTTTTCTTGCATTAAAAGTATTTAAATCTTATCATATTTGTTGTTGGCTTAAATGACAAATTTATAGTTACCTTTAGCTACATGCCATTCATCAAACAGGTGGCTTGTTGTGCCTTGCTCTGTACGTATGAACTTCTTGATTGAAGAATGCCTGTCCGTGACCAGATCTTTAATTTTGATGTGCATCATCTCCTCTAGGTATCTGATGGACCTCTTCAAACCTTCCAACTCCATATGTGCAGAGCCTTTCACTTCGTTACACTGTAAAATAAAAGGACATTTTAAAACATGAACTGCTTTGGTTTAATCATATGTATACAAAAATATATTTATTGGCCACAATGTTAATACAACAACTGTAAACAAGATTAAAGAACTTTTTTTTCAACGTTTTTTTTTTTTTGTACTGAAAAATTTGTAAATTTCTGACTAACTTCATATAAAAACAAATAAATGTTTTGTTGGCATGCTCTCTTTAGTTGATGTATACCCAGAATCTTCTTTTCTCAGATACTTAGGTTATCGTCTTTTTCAAATTAAATATTATGAGACAGCTATTTTTTTATTCGAACTGATAATTTTCATTTTATTTCATCATACCTGTACCAATTGGAAGTCTAAAATCTTGCTTGTCTCCAAATCCATGATGGTGTATGACCCGAACTTTGCCGAATAGCCGGGAGAGTCACATCTTGCATCCCCACCAACAATTACTTCTTTGTCACACAGGTATGCGAGAAGTGCTGTCTGCTCTGCATCCCAGGCCATAGTAGCCGATTGAGAAACATACAAAGTCTGCAGTCTGTTGTATGTTCTTGAAGATATGGTCTGCATGTTGAGGTGTTGAAACATCTGGAGAACTTTACTTGAGTTGGACCCGCTACACAGGATGACAATTGCTGTCATCAGATTACCCCATGGTAAGGTGTTGTGGCAAGACTGGCTCTTCCAGATGGATACATGCCCATTTAAACAGACTGTGTTGGTGACAACCATTGAACCTCTTGTATTCTTTATAAGGGCAACAGCTTCGCCAGAGTAGTAACGGCAAAAAAATAAAAATTAAGCTAGTGCTGTCTCACTCACCATAAACTGTTTTCTTAATCTGGGGTAGCCTTGCAATTGAGTCTATAGTTTATCTCAGAATCAGTATCTGAATTATCATCAGAACTGGAAAATAACAAAAATATTTCTAAATGACTGTTTAGATCATTGGACTTTTGACAAGGTCAGATATGGACTGACTGGTTCTCAAATTATATTGAGAGAGGATGAAGTCTGAGGACACATTCGATATGATCTACTTATATGGTTCATATATAACCTTTCGACTGAGTGAATATCCTTAATTGGTATATTACATGTAAATCGTTTATTACGGAAATAGACTCTTGACTATGTGGAATGGGTTTTCTTATTGTTGAAGGCTGTACAGTGACCTATTGTCCTTAATTTCTATGTCTTTTAGTCTCTTGTAGAGAGTTGTCTCATTGGCAATCATACATGTCATACTTACTAATTATATGTTTCAAGATTTAAAAAAAAAATTTAAAACCTTGCAACTATTTCATTTTCATACTGAAAATATTCACTGATGAATGTGATGAATATCAATAATATACTAAATCAATTCAACAATATAAAACCTACAACATGTACAATGCAACTTATTTATATACCTTATTTCATCATCTGTTGGATTGTAGTCTGAGTCATCACCATCTTCAGGTTCTGCACTATCATCATCACTGTCGCTAGGGTTCTCTGCTTCTTTGGGTGATGGTTCATCTGTCTGGGTTGCTACTGTGCTAAAAGTCTTTGTCTGGACAGTCATAACACCTGTTATCTTGCTGTCTGTCTGGTGACCCCTTGTTCTCCTTTGTGGCTGCAATTTTACTTGAAGCTTCTTATTCACCATCCTGATGGATGTAATAGGCTTGGGAGGAGATGTTTCCACTGTCATGTTCGGCTGTGGTATTACTTCAACTGGGTCATTTGGAGTACATGTTGTAGAAACGTCAGTGTCATCCAACTGGACAGATGTGGCCGTGTCTTTTTGCTCTGGAGTCGGGGCTCTCACATGACTGTCAAATGCCATTTGTAGAATCTGTAACATACATTTTAAAATTAGTGAAACTCATTGTACATAAATATGAACTTGAAGACAAGTAAATAAGTATAAATTATATGCTCATCATTTAAATTTCACATTTTAATAACAATTAAAAAAAAAATTTTATTGTTAAATAAGTTAGTAAAATTTGCCAAACTGATTTCACAGTTATTGATATAAATATTAATAAATGCACACACCTGTATCTTACAATACGCATCACTGAAGTAGAATTAATTTACTGTAATACACAAACCCCTTTAGAAAGTTGTTACTCTTTCCCACGTGTAATGAAAAACCGCGTATTTGTAAAACATTTATCGAGAAAATTTTGTAATCAGCTTACCGCTTGACCACCTGCTAACAACGAGATCAGCTGATCAATGGCGCGTGTAAACCCACCTGGGGCGTACACACCTGAATCGAAATTAGTAGTGAAGCTGTGTGCAGTGATTAAATAATTATACACGATCAATGTTAAATAACATATAAATGATCTGACATATTTATAATAAAAACATGAAACTATAAAATGCCGTAGACAAAATAAAATTTACCTCTGCCTTTCGGCGTTTCTCAAAAGCACCTCTCCTGGTGGGGATGCTCAGCTTCTCGCCATCTTTGATACCGGTGTCAGGTACAGGTACATCGGGCTTTGCGTCGGGACGTAGAGTTAGCTTGTATGTCATATTAAATTGTAACATCAAATCTGGATCTTTTGTAAAACTCTGTTTGGAGAAATGCGCTGAACACAATCTGTGGTTTTGGTCCAGGTACAAAGTTCCACCTTCTGCAATAATGTGTCCACGCTTTCCGGAGTTGAACATCAGCTGGGAAACGAAAAAAACTGATCCCAGTGCCTTTCTTCGCTTCATTGTTGCACCCATAAGCTGCACAATACACCATGGCTGGTTTGCATTGATGTCAGTGTTGCACGAAAACGTATTTTGATTATTTTTGCTAATGATAAGATAAGTGATTGATGCTGTCAGTCAGAATGGTCGTAAAGTGCCTGTGACGTCACAGGCTCGAGAGCCTCGTTTTCGCAATGGATTTTTGCATATTTCACAGGTCAACGAGATGTCAATCAAATTGACCTATATATACGAAACTGGATACAGGTAGTTGAAAAACCTTTACACAAACATCTTTCAAGCCAAATTATAGAAAATAAAGCAAAAACCCGATTTCATGTCAGGTCTCCTTTAAACATGTGGCTAAAGAGAAATTGTGATAAATTATGTATCAAGGTGGTACATGACACTACAGGAGATAACTCTGTAAAATCAGCTAAACGATTTAATTACGTTGTATTGATAATGAACTGTTAAGCTTCTCATTGATCAAAATTAGTGTTTGTCAAACTGCTATGTGTCCAATGAAATTTTTCTGAGAAAGTGCTTGGTTCAAGTTTTTTTTATATTTTTATATTTTTGTCAAAGGGTCAAAGTTAACATTTTGACACAGTTTTATGAAAATTAAAGGGGCCAAATTGTTTCAAGTTAAGGTGTTTGGTACCATCTTAATTTCACTGTGCGACATGAACACAACACTCCTTATCCAGCTCTTTACTAGGAGATTCTCCCCTTTGATCGTTGCAATAAATAAACCCAGTTTCTGAAAATTAAAAACGTTTTAAGTGTTTTGACTGGTGGTTCATTTTCAAATCAACCCAAGAGCAAATATTACCGTTTGTTAGAATGGTGGTGTCCGGTTTTTGTCATGATATTTCTATAACTTTGATTTATCTGCCAATATTTGTATATTTAATTTAAAACAATTTTACTGCTTACTGCTTACGGCATGCTCTGATTTGATCTGAGTTAAAGAATACAATAAAAAAATATCATGACATGATCATGTATAGAAAGGCAAAACATATTCAATTAGGCTTACCAACTAAATAAACTTACATAACTTACTGTTGTATCAAACTTACATCTCAATGCAGTACATACACCATGCTTCCATTCTGATAAACTTTCATTCACTATTCACTGAGGTAAAAAAAATAATGTGAATTCCAAATGATGAGATAACCGTCAAAATTGTTTAGGTAGACACACAAAAAATCGATCAGAAAGAAAGATATATAAAACTTTAAAAACAAGTTTGTTTCTTATCAATTGTGTATGTGTGTACCTAAACAGCTTATCTACGGGTGATCAAAGTGGATTTAGTACATGACATTTGTTACTGTCAATTTCAATTATCAATTTATTCCAAGTAGCAATATTTATCAAGTTGTTATAAGCTTAGCTTAAGTTTGCAATAATATTTGGTAAAAGAAACTTTAAATAGATTGTGTTACAAATGTTATATTCCATTCATTTGATTAGCAAGAAAATCGTGTTAATTCTCAGTCAAAGATGCAAAATACAGTTCTATGATTGATACTATTTGCGAATCCATATAATAAATGTTTAAGACCTTTTGACATCCACATGTTAATTTATAAAGATATTTGTGTGTGGTATAGTCTCTGGCATAAGCAGGGCAACTCTTAAGTACCGTCATGTTCTAACATTCAGTAGTTTCCAATCTCTAATACTTTTACAACACCCATTACTAGTACAATCTTCAAATTGTTACAGGATCCTAACTTTGAAGACTTTCTATTCTTCGTGATTATACCTATGCAAGTTACCAATTCATATATAAGCCGAATGTGTTCGTTAATATCGAATTGTGTTTGTTAATCACATTCTGGTGCAATATATAAATACTGATGATACAATTTAATAGCCGACCTGGATTGTCAAAAATATGCCAAGATGTAACACCAAAGAGAGAATCATAACGAGTATCGTCATTGTTATTATCATACGCTTTTGAAGGAATCGATTGCACGAATTCTCTGTTCCGTGGTAGAATATAACAAACCTAATATAGTTAAATGTACTATGAATTTGCCATCAAATTTTTTTAGGTAGTATAAGCTTCTTGTTCTTTCATTGCAAATGTTTCATATGTGCGAAAAGCTATTTGTACGTATTGAAATTTTGAGGGTTCAATTCCACTATGTTGTGATTTATAAACAAATATATGTTTACAGAATTCCGATAACATGTCATCCGACCTATGGTAAAGGTATTGAACAACAAGGTCAGGTGTATTTTCTGTAAGCTTGACTTTATCATACCAGAGATATTATCACAGCATTGGAACGCTGGCTGTAGCAAATCATGATCAGTCATGATCAGTATCCACCTCTGCTTTTGTAATTGATTTAGTATTAATCGCGCTTTTGAAACATGACATATGCTGTCTTGTATTTCAGCGTGGTAGGTGAATGTAGGAAAGATGATATCATACAATCACAATCAGAGAATTCAAAATGGTCTTGTTGATACATATGTAGTGGATAATGGCCTTGTCGAATACACTCATCCTTTAAATATTGCATTTGTGATAACTGTTTCATTCTTATTGATGTTACAATGTACAAAGCTATAATACAATACAACTGATATAAAATGTAACTACATTAAAGTATCAAGCAGACTGCCACAAAACCAGAAGGAATGAAAACATGTGAAATGACAATAAGACTTTTTAATTTTGAATTAGAAAATAGTGTGTCCGTCAAGTTGTTTTCTTTCGCAAAATGCATTGTTTTCATGTGCATGTTTATGTTGTATTTAAAGCCTTAGATCCTGTACACATCATGTCATTAGAACGCAAAACCGATTGAAACGATATTTATGCAAAGCGCCAATTAGTTGTTGTGCTGTGGTCATTTTTTGTGTTCTTGTCTTTCTTTTGTTTATGTGCTGTGTCTATATGTCATTTTGTTTTCCTTTGTTGACATATTTATTTGTTTTATAGTGATAAATATTACATTACAATGTTGACTGTTGTACCCCTATTTTCACATTTTTACCGATTATGTCTGTTTGTTATGTTCAGACGTTGTTGCCAATATATTATCAAATTGTATACGACTGTTATACAAGATAGAGATTTAATCCACAATTTTCTACATAAGGGAATGTCTGTATCAAGTCAGGAATATGGCAATTGATTTCCATTCGTTTGATTTTGTTTAGCTTTTGATATTGCCGTTTGAAATGCGACTTTCCGAATTTTGAATTTTCTTTGGAGTTCGACATTTTTTGTTATTTTACTTTGTACTGATTTTCATTTCTAAATAGTTTATTTCAATGAAAACACAACAAATCTTGTTCTTACAGCGCTTCCGACTATAATTATTTAAGTTTTCTTGATCTTTTGAGACCTTAATGTTTATTTACATTGTGCAAAACATCCAAGTTCTCTTCAGGTTTTTTTTTTAAATATATATCTGTGAAACAAATAGGTAAAGATTACACAAAAATCGTGTAAATGCCATATTAACTACAATAAACAACCGACTGTTGGATTTGACGATGCACGTTAATTGTAAAACGGATATGACTGATAAACTTTTTGCAAACGGGTTTTGTATGTTTTGTCTATTTAGTATATGTAATACTTTTTGAGAAGAAACCTATTTTTTTTAAATATCATTTTTCAAGGTCAATAGCCTAACTAGAACCTAACTATTGGTTTCAGTCATAAGATATCATTTTAGCATTGTTGTTAATGATTTCCTGTTTTCAATTTCTGCCCATCTCGTATCATAAAAGATAAAGATAAGATAAAAGGCAAAACACCAGAATCGGTAAAATCCTCATTTAAAGGAACTAGCCATTAAAGCAATAGGTCTCACTAACAACATTAATGACAATGATTTTGAAGGATAACAAATAATACACATTGAATAAAGGCGAAAGTTTAAAACAAAATTAATATGTTCTTAAAGATAATAAGTTCGACTAATAGAATTTAAAAATAAAGAGACTTTGTATCATGGCAAATGAAACAACTTTCCACCCAAGACTAATTGAGGACCAAATGTCGTCGTAAGTTTTTCACATTAAGCAAAAGCCATCCCTCATATATAATAAGCTATAAAAGGCACCTATGACAAATTATAAAACCATTCAAAAGAGCAAGTCAATTGCCTTTTTATGCTAAAGCAATAAAAAATATTCAAATGTGACAGACCGCAACTTACATCTTCAACCGAACTACAGGCTCTTAAGTTGTGATAGTCACATAAACATATGTTGTGATAAACATGCTTAAACATGCATAGATCGTTGGTTTTCTTGTTTGAATGGTTCTACGCTATTAAATGTTTGGGGCTCTTTAAAGCTTGCTGTTTTCGGTGTGAGTCAAGGCTCTGTGTTGGTTTATTTTTACAAATTCTAACTTGGATGCAGAGTTGTCTCATTGGCACTCATAACACATTTTCAGCGCGCAATCCTTTTCCGTTGAGTTGGGAAATGTATAAACAAACATAAAACAAAAGCGTCGCGACTCATGAACTACATATGTCCTCACAGTATGACACCGTCATCTTATAAATAGCCATGTTTCCAAAGCTAAAGATTAAATCAGTTCAGAGACAAATGATGTAAGGCTTCATATACAGTTGAAAATAAAATCAATGTAAGTACCGATAAAAAACCATATTCCAAGATCGCCATATCGTGTTAAATTAGTAAACTTTACGGGTTAGTTTGTTAATGGTAATAATAAGATAAAATGGATTGTTTTTAGATTTATGTTTTATACGAGTTTAATCCTGAACAGCTTAAGACAACAAGCAGATTCAATAACAAATGAAACTAGTTTAAACATTTTATCTATATGATGCATTTTTAGGTAAAAAAAATAGGAGATAAAAGTCAGCTATAAAAATTATAAAGGCAAAAACAGACTGCCCTTAGGTAAAATATTTGAAAACAAAAAAGAACTGGCAATAATAAAATCGTCCAATATAAAAAAAACCAAGCTTAAAAATACCAAAGCAATAATAGCTGAAAAGAAAAGAGTGGCGGTCAAAAAAGTAAAGGTCTTTGTTTAGGGTATTCAGAAAGTTATTTAAACATTCAAATATAAATAAGAAGCTCATGGTACATACAACAGTGTTCCTTATATACTATCAATCGAAGTGATCATTAAAAAAGGGTATCGAATAATACTAAAATAAAACCATGATTGCATTATTTAAGTTCGACAAGCGATTCCGCATATCGTCAATGAACGTTAAGAAGCTGTATCGGATGAAGGTTAACACGGTACTTGCTTTTTTTTTAAATCCACTCCTAATACCAAAAAGATATTTTTACAATATTCCGATAATAAATTATCTATCACATGTTTTACGTATTGATTCATAAGGTTCAGTGCATTTTTAAGAGGCTTGAAATTTTCGTATAAAATATGATCAACCATATATGTATTGGCATATTGATCTAAAGCTGGCTGCCGGTCACTGTCTGTTTCCATCTCTGTCTTTGTATATTGACATAGTATCGATCGTGCTTCTTCAAACATTTCAAATGCAGTCATGTATTTCAGGACGATAGGTGGGTTTATATAAGCCGATATCATATCATCTTGTTATTTTACAGACCTGCTTGGTACAAAGGAGGGGCGAAAGATACCGAAGGAACAGTCAAACTCATAGATTAAATTATGATGTTAAAGAGTTATTCGCTAAAATGACAAAAACTACGTGACGAAACTAATACAGCACAAACACACGCAATGACACTCGTCACAGAGAAACGCACAAACAAATAATGTAATAGTCGACACAACAAACAAACCACACATCAACAACGAACACATTCCATCAATGACATACAGCACTGGACTTCACAAACAGTGTTGCACTTATGTAACGAATATGTAATCTTGAACTACATACAATTATTTTTACAATTTCAAAGTTGATGTAATTAGCCGAAACCAGTGTTTAATTGTTCATCTATATATTATTCAAAGCTTTGCACCATTTGCCACTGTAAATAGGAGTCAATAAAACTTTTTTTCTAAAATGCCTTTCTCCTAACGTTCAACAAAACATGTTAAACAAGAATTTCAGATAGTTTTCTTTGTTTCTGTGAATTTACTGGTTCTAAAACGTATAAAGAGGTGCTTACTTATTTTGTCAATTTAAAGATATTAAATTTGAAAAAAATATAGAAATAAAAGCAATACTTGATGATAAATGTACACACAGACAAATTATACTATACATGTACAATGATTGGCAAATAAAAAAGGACTTAATATATAGTTTAATGTTGTCATAAACATGAAAATACCGGAATCACTACGATATACAATACATTTTTCTATCACAATTCGTGTAGAAAAACATGTTCAATTTAAAGTACATTCAAAATTGTTAAAATACCCGACGAATCAGGTATGCCGTTTTTAAACATACACATACAAGATCGATTAAAATCCAAAGGTATTTTACAATTTTGTGATAAGCTTCTTTAAATAAATTATGCCTGCCACTGGGATATTGTAACTGACCTTTATTTCTACAGTTTTGATATTATTCATTTACCTCCGATAAATCAGTAAAGTGTGTACACAGTTTGGTTGAAAAAATCTCTTAAGGAAACTTTAAAAAGAGAAATTGCTTATTAAAATTAGTATCATTGATAAATTGTGCATACAACAGATAATTCTGGCAAAGCTATGTTTATCAGTGGTCAGTGTTTTAAAAGAAGGAACATTGATATATTATTAAGTAGCTTATAGTTCTTTACGTTGTCAAACATTTATCGACCGAAAAGTCGAACTAATTTATAGTTTTTTTTATAATACATTTGATGCGTACAAAAAAAAACGAATAAGTTCTGTTTTAGCAGTCATTTGCAACATTCACTTTCTCAAACAATAGCTATAAAGAAATGTATCAGTATATTAAGGTGTTGTTTCAACATATAATCTGTCTTCACTTCCATTTTGATTTTTGGGAACCCACTCTGCTGATTTTATTTTGTTTTAGAAGTATAAAACAAATACAACTGATACTTCCTGCTTCCCTCGGTTTAAGTTTGTAACCCAGATTTGTTTTCACTCCATCGATTTATGACTTTTGAACACCGGTATACTACTGTTACCTTTATTTATGGTGTATGAGCGTATGACTTTATTGGATGTTTTAATAGATATATGAGTGAAATTTCGATTTTAAGTTGACATATTAGTGTATCTTGAATCTCTTGGAATTGAAAACAATTTTAATCTATATATATATATACGGACTATAAAAAGTAAAATCACAAAAATACTGAACTCCGAGGGAAATTCAAAACGGAAAAGTCCCTAATCAAATGGCAAAATCAAATGTTAAAACACATCAAACGAAAGGACAACAACTGTCATATTCCTGACTTGGTACAGGCATTTTCAAATGTAGAAAATGGTGGATTGGAGCTGGTTTTAAAGCGCTAAACTTCTCAGTTGTATGACAGTAGCATCAAATTTCATTATATTTACAACGATGCGTGAACAAAACAGACATAATAGGTTCAATTGTCAAAGTAGGGGTACATTGCATTCTTCTGTGGTAAAGTGACAAGAAAACTTATATCAGTTTATAGAGATTTCAACGGTTGGGTTATCATGATTTTATTTAATAAAAAGGAACTGCATTTTTATATTAACTTTTGAAAATTTAATATATCTACTGAAAAAAAAACATGTCAGGGATGTCTGTAGTGTAGTCAATGGTTAACAAGTATTCATATCATATATCAAGTTCTAAATAATTGATCAAAACTTATTTGTTCTTCAAAACACCCATTTCAGATATGAGATAACACTCAACAACGCAACTGACATGGTTTACAATCTCTATGTGAGCCCAATTAAGGAAGAACTATAATAAAAATTAAAAACCCTTGTTTAGAAAAATATGTCTTCAAAGAAAACACGCAATCAATTTTAAGTTGTTCAACCTAGCATTACAAATCTGCCATATACAGGCATATGGGAGGAAGTACAACTCATACGAAAATGAATTTTCTATATTTAACGCTCAGTCTCTGTAAATAAAGCTGTTTATATTTTTGAATTGCTTGAACATTCAAATACATTGTCAGATGATGAGTAATGGATGGGAAGAATTTTATAGATTTTATCTTCATCTTGATATTTTCCTTTTTTATAAACATTGCCAAAAGGTTGCCCCTTACCATAACCAGTGACCATGGTTTGTTACATACCAGTGTTAAACATTACATTTCACTGCATTTAAAGCATACAATTCATATAACTTGTCATTTAACAATTGTAAAAAATACATATACATATATAACTTTACCACACAGATTTTACAAACACAGCTTCTAAATTAAATCCTCAAACAAAATTAAGATACTAAACAAGTTTGAGCTTTTTCAAAAGCTGTGGACTGCTTCGCTCTATCCTAATTGAATGTAATATGTGTCCATGTGGTTGTTGATTTATTATTTTGGAAATGTGTTTTTTTAAGTTATTTATTCATATAAAATGTATTTACTTTGACAGTGTGCGTTATGGGTGTGCCTCTCTGGAAGTGTGCCTAGATTGGCAGAACTTATAAAATACAAATAAAGCATTTTTGTAAACATTGTATAGGCAAATTGTATAGCAAAACAAATCGTACATATTGCAGATTGACAAAGCAAATAAACACGTATTAAAAGTTAATATTTCAATATTGAATTTCAGTATATAATATATACATGAATTACAGACAGTTGATCGGACCTGAAATACACATAGTTAACTTTCCGGCATTTGATGCCTTATCCTGAGACGGGAGAAGTCTGTAATTCTTTATCTCATTTCAGAAAATAGATGTTGCTGTATCACAGCTGAATCATAAAGCAACCAATCAGAATCTATGTGGGATATGTTATTATTTCAAGAATGGCGTGTATGTCGACTGAAACTAATAGCTCCTCGCCGTGATGCGAAGCAATTAAAGAATGTATGATACTTTCGTGTTTGCAAACGACACAAAATTATATAGATATATAATCAGCAGAATTGACAAGATCATAATGCAAATATGAAATGGATATTATGTTTAAATGAAGTAAAAAATTGTTATTACGTGTCCACCCGGACAAATGCAAAGTGTTGCAAATTTTTACTAAACCCCATTCTCGGCAAAAGAGAAAATATAAATTGTCTACATATAATGAATTTGAAATAACATTTCAGTTAGGAGAGTTTTTAGGGTTACTTTATATTCCAAACCGAAATTCGACCATCTAAACAGACACAAGACATCAAAGCAAACCAGCTAACTAGTAGAACTTTTAAGTGTTTAGATTATAAAATGTTCTGTCTTTTATTTTAGACATTAACTGTTCCTCGTCTGGAATACAAGTGTAGTTAGTTAACAGAAAAAGGAGCTATAGTATAAAGTATAGAGGAGTAAACTGACCGCCTGCGTTTTGAAACACCGAAGTAGACTTGAGTAGAGATATGCACATTTCATACTCATCTAGATAACGTATGTATACATGTGGACTCAGTTTAAATGTTTTTTTTACTTTTTTCTAAAACATCTTGCATTGTACATGTAAAATAAACACACTCATTCATATTGTGCGATTAAGAACTGTGCATCACGTTTAGAATCCGTGTCACCACGAATTATAAACGGCAATTGTTTGTCTTCCCCTTTAACCCCTTCTGGTAACATTCCTTAGCTTTTGCTAAATTTCCAAACGAAGAAATATAAATATCTACCATTGCATAATACAATACTTCTTATCACATTCTGGAACAGAATATAAATACATATGAAACAATCTTAAAGCCTTATCTGGATGGTCAGACTGATCACAATGTGCAATGCCATAAAGGGAATCATAATAATTGTTATCAATATCATTTGATTTTTGGAATGAATCGATTGCATGAAATGTCTGGCGTGTGATAGTGTATAACGAACTCATCTATTATACAAAGTAGCAAGAGTTTGACGTTTTATATCGGAGTTAGCACTGGCTCTGCTTACTTTTGCAGCAAGTATTTCCTTTGTACGAATTGACATTTGTAAACATTCAAATTTTGATACTTGTAATTCATTTCTCTTATGTTCTAAAATATTTTTAAAATATTCCGCTAATATATCATCGGGTCTCTGTTTAAGATACTGACCTACAAGGTCGTATGTAATACCAGGAGGCTTGTTGGCATCATACAAATGATTCTCTTCTTTAGCATAGCCATGGAAAGCAGGTTCTAAGAAATCACGGTCAATTTCTGTTTCAACTTTTGCTTTTGAATAGCGACATAGTATTGACCGTGCTTTAGAAAACATATTCAAAACAGTCTTGTATTTCATAGCGGTAGGAGAGTTTGGAAATGCAGATAAGGTAGATTTGTTGAAAGCAAAAAGAACACTGTTGTACTCATCAGCTGGATCATGGCCTCGTCGAACTTCATCGTCCATCGAATCAAACACTTGTAATAAATCTTCCATTTGTAGTATTATATTACACATATATTGATGTCAGGCACTGAAATAAAATGAAATGTCAGTATCAAGCAGACTAATAACATAGCCACATGGATTTAAAGTAACAGGCTAATCTGAAAAAGATGAGCGAAAGATACCACATGTGCTGTTAAATAACATCATTAAACCTACCTTTTCAAAACTGATTTGGATAGTTTATTCTTATGCTTTGCTGTTATAGGTTACCAGGAGGGTTGATCACTCACAAACATTGTTACCTCCGCCACATTCTTCATGTGCCTGTTCCAAGACTAAAGTTAATTAAGCCGTTAGTTTTGATCAATTGAATAGTTTCTTTATTTTTTTATGTCAGGATCTTTTATAACCGACTATACTATTTGGATTTTTTTTCAATGTTGAAGGCCGTATGGTTACCTTTAACTGTTTACATCCACTTCATTTGAACTTCGGTTGGTGGTTGTCTCAATGGCAATCATGCCGCATCGCTTTATTTATACACATAAAAAAGAGTTAGAAAGAGTTTATTTTGCCACGTTCTTTGCACGTTAAGAACCCTTGCAACAACTCTTTTAGGGGGTCCGTAGTGACGTGTTGCATGGCAAAATTTCTGTCCCTATCCAATGTACCCTCATTTTCCAGTGGCAGTCCAAATTTCCCCGACCATCATCCCGGATGACCTCTATTACAAGACCTACCTATTGTTATAATGGTTAACTTGTTCTCGTCCTGAACATGCATGAAATATTTTCCACTGGACGTTTAGCAACCAACAATCAATCGATCAATCTATTACTATTTACCAGGTTTAAATGTTATTTGGATTTTGTTGCCCAATTGCATATTCTCATCTACACTGTTAGCCAAATGGCTTAAATTCTTTTTGTTTATATCTCGGATACTAAATTTTTAATAGAATTATTAGATTTAGTTGTCATTAGACGTTATTGGTTGCAAATATACGTTAAACCGAATTTATGAGACTAGCAGAAAAACATGTATGTTAAGGACGAGAACAAATTACAAACAATGAATACAATACGTAGCTCCAGTAATAAAGGTCGTCCGGGAAAAAGGTCGGGAAGTTAAAACTGCCACTTGAAAACGAGGATATTGGATAGATATTCAAAGTATACCTTGCTACTTATGAAGCCTTAAAAGTTATTGAAAGGGTTCTAAATGTACACGAAGAAAGCATTATCTCTGCACGAGACATCGGATGTAACATTCCCATTCTGACCGGACGTGGCTGTGTATTTATACATTCCGCACAACTTTTTCAAAGGTTTAACTGCTTAGCGGAAAAATACCAAAAGGGACCAAATGTCTACTACCAAGTCGATCTCCATTGGGGGTTGAACAAGTTAATACACTACGGTAAATTGATAAAACTATAGATAATAGATGCTATTTACTGCTTTTTTTTTACCGGAAAAGTCTATTAAAGTTCTTTATCGATAGACATACATCCGTACCTCGCAGGAAAAACAGTTTCATAGGGATTTCTCTGATTTGATTAAACTTAATTTCCGTATTTGACACAATTTGTTGGAACTTTTGGTCCTCAATGGTCTTCACCTTTATACTTGTATGGCTTTCCAACTATTTTGATCTGAGCGTCACTGATGAGTCTTATAATAGACGAAACGCGCGTCTGGCATATCAAATTTTAAGCCTGGTACCTTTAGTACCTATTTACACCACTGGGTCGATACCATTGGTGTTGGATGTTTCGTCCCCGAGGGTATCACCAGCTCAGTAGTCAGGACTTCAGTGTTGACATGACTATCAATTATATGATCATTTTTATAAAATTACAGTTTGTAAAATTAAGAATTATTCGAAATACTAAGAATTTTCTTATCCGAGGCATAGATTACCTTAGTCATATGTGACAAAATTTTTTGGAATGTTTGGTCCTCAATGCTCTTCACCTTTATACTTGTATGGCTTTCCAACTATTTTGATCTGAGTGTCACTGATGAGTCTTTTGTAGACGAAACATGCGTCTGGTGTATCAAATTATAAGCCTGGTACCTTTTATACATATGGTTTAAAATCAAATATTGTATAATAATAAGTTTGTCTAGAAATCAAAATCATCTTCTCACTTCTTCAATTAAACCAAATATTTACATAATTTGAAATATAAAACTGATCTTCAAACGGAACAAAAAAACCAAAGCTAATTGTTCCTCACTGAAAAGTGGAAAGACCTAATAACTAGAAGAAGAGCACATAAAGATATCAAATGTTTGTTGAAAACACGAATCTATTTTCTTTGTCAGTTTTCACTCGCATGAGTTGAATACTTATAAGATCATATACATATATGTATTATATAAGATTACAATATACAGTATTGATACACCTAATACGACATGCCGGAGATAAAACATTTTCTAATTGTAATTTATAACTTAGTAGTGAATGTACAGCTAGCAAATCATAGCATGTATAAAACATTTTCAATCATACTCAGACACTAACATATAGCATTGCGCTCTCGGACGTAATTTGTGTCTTCATATTACAAAAGAGAAAGTATATTTACAGCATTTCGTAGCACATTTAATTGCATAAAAGAGTACACTCATTCAACCCTTCTGAATGTATGTTGGTTTAAATGATGAATGAACCTGTCTGGTAAAATCAATCTTTAAACTTTCTCACTTCAGTACAGGAAAATTGCTTGTGATGACTTTTGAACAGCGATATACTACTGCCTTTATTTATGACTCTATGACGTCATAGAAATGTCAAAAATGTCGTATGCACCCTTACATGTCATTGCATGCATAGTGCTTTACCGAAAAAAGTAATTAGCACACATAAACATCTAAGTACAGTTTTCAGCAAAATATCTATTTCGGTAAATCTGTTTCTTGCATCAAATTATTTATGATCTCAATATGATGCTTTTGTGACAGTGTTTTTTTGTTTGTTGTTTTTAGTCTTTATGTGAGAAGTTTGACTCAGGAAAATTTATTTCATTACGCAAGACAAAAATCAAAATATAAATACCTATGTCTTACAGACGTATTTCCTGTGAACAACTGAAGGATAAAGTGGTAGATTAATATGTTTCAGATTTACTTTGATGCTCAAGAGGGACAGACAGTGGCTTTATCATATAAAATAAGAAGATGTGGTATGATTGCCAATGAGACAACTCTCCACAAGAGATCAAAATGACACAGAAATTAACAACTATAGGTCACCGTACGGCCTTCAACAATGAGCAAAGCCCATACCGCATAGTCATGTCTTTTAAGTTACACAAAGAAACAAAAATGTTATTTTTTATTGATATAGTTATGAAAACATGTTCACACATAAATAACTTACTTTTCCTATCTATTTAGATTGACATATTATTATTTGATTTTTATTATTGGTGTGCTTTCCTTTTATATAGTGTTGTGATAGAACTTAATATTTTCAATTTGGTATTTGAAGGAATTGACCATATATTAAAAAAATGTCGTATATTACTTTAAAACCGTAAAAGGTTTCAATTGGTATAATGTAATTTTGGTACTGAAAAAAAGTAATTTGGCTTGGTATGTTTCTTATGTAATACCTCAATAATTGTGTAATGTGAATGTGTATCTTTATGTTAGCAAACTGCTGTATTATCATAATTTGTCAGGCATGTCTGTTGTCGTTACATGTACCTTTAAACATTTTAATACAGATGTTTAAAATATGATTTATAATGAACTGTGAATAGTTTATATGTATATATGTATCGAATCAAAGATACCAGGATTAATTTGTGTAAACCAGGCGTTTAATACGTCTACAAACAGCTAATATAAAAATAAACATGGTTAGAAAATGTAATCTTTTCCATTTAGATAACGAAAACGGCACATTAAACTGAAAAATAAACATGATCTTTTGCATATCTGCCATTGAAAAATCCGACAACGACGAAACACTTTAGTGTCTAAAACGATTCTTTAAGGGTCTGTATATTCTTTATGAGACTCGCGGCTGGTCAAGTCAATAGAGTCTCTTGATGTCTTACTTATATCAATTGAATATGCTATTTCTCTTACACACTTAAACACCTACTCACACTTAACAACATGTCTTCCTTACTCTATATAAGTTTATTATCAGTCTCCATTTGCATCAAGTATTATTGAACACAAATTGCCATCATTGTATCTTTTTGTTTATCCTTTCCTTAAACAAAAAGTTTGAATTGACTATTCGGCTGACTGGTTTCTTTTAATTCAAATACACAACAGCGGGTTTAATAAAGATTTAAATGTACAGGTTTGAATATTTATAGATATATTCTTCCTTGACTGCTGTTGCGTCGATATAGTGTAAACCAAATAAAATGGGATGCGCTTCTTTTCGTTTCTTGTCTTACAATGGACAAAGAGTAATAAGACTTATTGTTCACTTTTGTTAAGGTTTATTTTGTAGACAGATATACATGATATATAAGAAATAATTATTTATGCGTCAACAATTTTCTCCGTTTTGTCATGAACAACGACTTAATATGGTTCAGTTGAATGTGGATCAAGCATTCTCAAGTGTCTGCATGGTACTGAGATAAGCCGTCAAATTCAGGTAGAACTGAAATAAGAAAAAAAAACTCTTGCTCAGATAAACATTTCTTCAAAAGAAACACGGAATTCTGACATTACTTGTTAAACCTAGCATTATAAATCTTCTATAAACAGTCATGTTGAAGGAATAACCACTCATAAGTAACTAATTTTACTCATTTCTCTCTCAGTCGTCTCTGTTAATGAAGCCCTGATGTTCTTTTATATACTTCATTTACCAATTTTCAATTTTCTTTAATTTGTTCCACCGTATTACATACTAGATACTTGTACATTTGATTACATTGCCATTTAATGTGTAATGAACTGAAAGAATTTATAGTTGAAGTGTTTCGCGCAGTTTTAGTTTGTAACCCGGATTTGTTTTTGTCTTACTTGATTGATGACTTTCGAATAGCAGTATATTTTTGTTGCCTTTATTTATAGAGATGATCTCGATATTTCCAGTTTTTTTGATAAACGATGATTTTCTCTTGGCACGTCGGCTTCCACTAATAAAAACTGATCACCACGAAAAAGAACAAATGTGCTCAAAGTGACGTTTAATACCAATCAAGCTATCAAGCAATGTTAAAAAGGAAAACAAACTTTACTTCACAGATTTTACTGACAGTGGGTCTTAACATAGTCCTCCAAACAAATTAAAGAATATAATGTAATAGAAAAGATGTGAGATAAAGACATTTCATGCCATCTTAATTACATTTGTGTACAGATTGATTTAGTGTAATGTATTTACTTGATTTAATCAAAAGGATCAAATACATAATCCGTAAAAAGTCTTAACCGGAAAACACTATGAATAAATATATATATATGTATATATTGAAATACGTTTTGTTGAAATTTACTTTTTCACTGTTTTGGTCTTTTGGAAAATGTTGTTTGTGCTGTATTTGGACCCCTCTACCAAAAAAATTGTTTCGCATGAACACGTATAAAAATTGCTGTTTTTATCCAACGCAATCATTGGTTTGAACGTTGTTTTCAATTTGGACGTGTTTATATTTTTTTTTCGTTTTTGCCTTCGGGTTTATATGATCCGTTCATCCTATTTCAACTCTTCAAAATTAAAGAGTCTATTCTAAATTGAGATAAATTATATGGCCTACTAAATACTGTTTCGATTCCTTACATTACCGAAGAGACATTAATTATCGAAATCTGGATATGGTGTACTAATTTTTGCACCTTTTGTTTGCGGTATACGATCTTTTCTGCCAGTTTATTATTGGTATTAAAGTTAAGATCCATTTTGTTACATCTGGTGATCTCTTTATTTTGCAATCGCCAATGACAGTCAGCAGGGTTTAAGAACATCCTGATAGTCAAATGCGTTTTGTTGAAGTATATATTTTCAGTTTTTTGGTCTTTTGGAAAATGTTGTGTGTGCTCTATTTAGACCCCTCTACCAAAAAATTTGTTTTGCATGCACTCGTATAAAAATTGCGGTTTTTATCCCACGCAATCATTATTTTGTACGTTGTATTCAATGTTGACTTTTAAATTAGATATTAGCAATGTTAAATCTGCAATTTTACGTTCTTCCCTAGCCGGGATTCGAACTCATGCCACTGGGATATCGATTCAACACCGCCTGTACTGTGTTCATTGCTCTAGACCACTCCACCACCTAGACTGAACTAACTAGTTCAGTTTTCGTTGGCCTAGTGTAACCTTTCCTCGTCAGTAGAACCTAGAGTTGTAACACAGTACATGATATAGTAGGTATGAAGATGGAATTGATTGCAGATACTAAAAATATCAATCCTAGAGGATCGAAAGATACAGTCAGGGTAAAAAATATTTTGATCAGTTTGTCTAAACGAGTGACAACTCTACAACAGGTCCATCCTTTGGCTCCCCAGTGAAGTCACATATATCATATTCCATTATTACTCTAAATATCAGCACAACAATGTTAAATCTGCAAATTTGCGGAAGCACCTGTTTGTTCTTCCCTTATCGGGTTTCGAACTCATGCTATTGGAATATTGATACAACACCACCTGCACTGTGTCCATCGCTATAGACCACTCGGCCATCTAGACTGAACTAACAAATTCAGCTTTCGTTGGCCTAGTGTTACCTTTCCTCGTCAGTAGAACCTAGAGTTGTAACACAGTAAATGATATATTAGTGATAAAGATGGAATTTGAAAGCGGATTAGCTTAATATCTATGGTAAAGGATCGTACACAGAAATACTTATTATTTAAGTACGGTTAAACAAGTGACATCGAATATTTTACATATTTATGAGTTATGAGCATGCATGAATACAAGTGAACAAATCAATTCAATATATTACGAACTATATAAATCTAAAAAAAGAACATAAACGACTATTGTGTTGATTATGATTTTGTATGATGTCAACGCAAGTTATAGACGTCGTGAACGCAGCAAAAAGTTTTCCAGATCATAGTTACAACATAGGATTGAGCAATCAAATGTGAAAACGAAAATGCATAGATTGTTTTTTACTGAAAAAGTAAAAATTGGACACAAATAAATACTTATAAATTAAATACTGAAAAGGCATTATGCTCTTTTGGACCTTCACGACAGGATTGGTTGTTTAAAGTTACGATATGGACTTGGACATTGAATCTACGACTAACATACAGCTGCATGTTATCGAAAATTTTTAAATTGATTTAAAATGTTATTTGTATAATTAGTTTAAAAATATTATAACGTGTTTCTTTTATAAATCGCTCGTCCTGTAAATTCACACTCTAGTACACATTACAAATGTCGTTTTAGGGAATGGGACACAATCGGATACGGATACAAGATCAAACAATCGACTATACTTGAAAATAAAGATCTATGGCCTCTAAAACATGTCTCTAGCTAGTTGAAACAACCACCCATTCTATCGATCAAATTCCTGATTATGACTGTAAATTTATTTTAGTGTCGTTTTTCTTAAAAACCATTTTCTACACAAGGAAAGGCATGTACCACGTGAGGGATATGATTGTTCTTTTCCAATCGTTTGATTTTTAAGCTTGTGATTTTGCCATTTGATACTTTTGAGACTTTCTGTTTTGAATATTCCTTAAAGTTTGGAATTTATTTCACTTTTTTATATGTTCTTCCGCATAACTCTTTTCCAGCTGTTTTTTTGTAAGGAACACTGCATTATTTAAAACCATGTTTAATCATCAATTTTCTACATTAACAAATAAATGTAACCAGTCAGGCATATGACATTTGTTATCCATTTGTTTGATGTGTTTAAGCTTTTGATATGGCCATTTGATCAGGGACTTTCTGTTTTGAATTTTCCTCTGAGTGCAGTATTTTTGTGATTTTACTTTTTATTTAAGTCCGTATAGCGTGAACTTGCATAAGTGTAACATATGAACCATGGAGCAACACGATCCTACAAAACATGTTTGATGCTCCGAAAGGTAGAAGATACAGCTCTCCATCCATCATCAAACTAATAGTTAGTACAAATTTCACA
Source organism: Mytilus coruscus (assembly GCA_017311375.1). Lineage (NCBI taxonomy): Eukaryota > Metazoa > Mollusca > Bivalvia > Mytilida > Mytilidae > Mytilus > Mytilus coruscus. The sequence goes on from CM029598.1 coordinate 38,205,593, forward strand.
ATTAGAAAGCTGTAAACTCTCCTCTGTCGTCTGTTCGCAACTTACACTTATTGTCAAATTAAAGATTCGAGACAAGATAGGACTTAACTATATCCTTCATTTCAAATTCGACAGGAAAACGCGTAAAACCTTTTAACCAAATTTTAAATTATAAAGTGAGAAAACATCAAAAGATCAAGTGAGTTGCATGATAGTTGATTCTACCAAGGAACGCCGTTTGTATGCTTAATAAACACACTTCAAGTACAAAAAATACATCTGTATATGTAAGGGCTAGATCTAAGAGGTAAGTGCTCCTTAAGAGACGTGTATACGTAATACTGGTTGTCTATCCTGTTAATCAAAATATCCAAATATTAAGTAAACAAATTTATGAATAATTTTGACAATACAAACAGTAGTATTTTATTACAGTCATGGAAAAAATATATATATTCTAGTATTTTTCTTTACATTTTAATTTTATAAACGGAGCAGAAAGCACACACGTTCGTTAAGTTTTTGTCTAAATCATATTGCATTGTAAAATTAACTGAATTAACTCATCAGCCATTGTAGACGGAAGCTCGATTAACTGCTTTGCTAAACGTTTCGAAGATGTGTCTTCATACATTATAAACGGCAACTGTTTATTTTCAGCATTTAACCCTTGCGGTAATATTCTTCAGCTTCTGTTTTGTTTCTATAAAACAAAATATAAATCTCTGCTAGGGCATAATATGCATCATAATACTTCTTATGACATTCTGGTGCAGCATCTAAGTACTTATTAATCATTTGTACAGCCTTTTCTGGATGTTTATAACGGTGACTATATGCAATGCCGAAAAGAGAATCATGTTGATCATTGTCAATATCATATGATTTTTGAAATGAATCGATTGCACGAACTGTCTGGTGTGTGATAGTGTATAACGAACCTAATCTATTATACAAAGTAGCAAGAATTTGACGTTTTATAGCAGAGTTAGCACTCGCTCTGCACTTTTGCAGCGAGTATTTCCTTTGTGCGAATGGATATTTGTAAACTTTTAAATTTGGATACAAGTAATTCATTCCTGTTTTGTTCAAATATATTTTTTAAATATTCCGATAGTATGTCATCCGGTCTCTGTTTAAGGTATTGACCAATGAGGTCATATGTATTGTTAGGAGGCCTAATAATATCATACAAATGGTTTTCACACATCTCTGCCTTAGCATAGCCATGGAAAGCTGGTTCCAAGACATCACAGTCATTGTCTGTTTCAATCTTTGATTTTGCATATCGACATAGCACTGACTTTGCGTTACAAAACATATTAAAAGCTGTCTTGTATTTCATCGCCGTAGGAGAGTTTGGAAAAGCGGATACTGTAGAAATTGAGAAATTAGAAAGGCCACTTTTGTACACACAAGCTGGATCATGGCCTTGTCGAACCTCCTCACCAATGATATGAAACGCTTTTAATAGCTTTTCCATTCTTTGGAGTAATGTTGCACAAATATTGATGTCAGACACTGGAATAAAATGAAATTTGAATATTAAGCAGATTAATAACTTTAACACGCCGATTAAAAATAACAGACCGATATGTGCTTCCAGAATTAGAAAAAAAGAGTAAGTACATAAATTGGTTTCTCATGCGTCATCATATTTTTCGGCTGGAAAGCTTTAAAGTGAGGGTAGCCAAATTGCACCATTTTGACAGCTTTTCACCTATGTTTGTTTATGATCCAGTCAAGTTTCCATTCTGTGTTTATTTTGTAGATGTATCCTTATTTACCGTATAGTCCCACCAATTTGATTTATAATCGATATTTATTCATAACAAAATGGGTTTGAACCGACATCCATCCATGCTTTAATTCACGTCCGTTCAAATAGAATAACCGATTTTTTGTTTTATTTCTTCAAATATTTAGAAAATATTACAATAGTCCGTGCCTACTGTTTTTTTGAAGGAATGGAAGCCTGTTACGTATTTTGATTGCTTTTTTTTATAATAAAATTGAGAATGGAAATGGGGAATGTGTCAAAAGACAACAACCCGACCACAGAACAGACAACAACAGAAGGTCACCAATAGGTCTTCAATGCAGCGAGAAATTCCCGCACCCGGAGGCGTCCTTAAGCTGGCCCCTAAGCAAATATATATACTAGTTCAGTGATAATGGACGTCATACTAAACTCCAAATTATACACAAGAAACTAAAAGTAAAAGAATACAAGACTAACAAAGGCCAGAGGCTCCTGACTTGAGACAGGCGCAAAATGCGGCGGGTTAAACATGTTTATGAGATCTCAACCTCCACCTATACCTCTAGCCAATGTAGAAAAGTAAACGCATAACAATACGCACATTAAAAGTCAGTTAAAGAGAAGTCCGAGTCCGATGTCAGAAGAAGTAGCACAAGAAAATAAACAAAATGACAATAATACATAAATAACAACAGACTACTAGCAGTTAACTGACATGCCAGCTCCAGACCTCAATTAAACTGATTGAAAGATTATGTCTTCATCATATAAATATCAGGCACAATCCCTCCCGTTAGGGTTTAGTATCATACCATCATAAAATATATGAGAAGAGCATAACCCGTGTCATACCAACAACTGGTTTTAAATAAATGTGTTTAGTTCCGATGCAAAGACCCTATAAGTGAATCAATATTAAAGCCAAAATATGCAATCTTTATTGACCTGACAACAGTATCGTAACTATATCCCTTCTTAATAAGTCTATTTAAAGGTTTTGTTAGCTTCTGAGGTGAATACTGACATTTTTGTGCTTTATAAAGAATATTACCATAAAAGATTGGATGTGAAATACCTGAACGTATAAGAAGTCTGCATGTTGAGCTATATTTACGAATGATGTCCTTGTACCGATGATAAAATTTAGTAAATGTTTTGACTAGTTTGTGATATCGAAAACCCTGGTGTAATAATTTTCAGTAATACATAAATTTCTTTCGTTAAAATCTGAAACGTTGTTATATACACGAGCGAATCGTACAAGTTGAGATATATAAACACCGTAAGATGGTGACAAGGAACGTTGACTTTTATGGACGTCACATTCACAATTGTCAGCATTCTTTATTTGGAAACGATATTGTTTGCCTTCAGGATCAAATTTAAATAATCACATGATAAACCACTTTCAATTCAGATTTGTCTTCTGTGGTATTAAATAGATTCGAAATAACTTATCAAAATAGTATCATGTACAGGAATTCAAAACGAATTGGATCAGGTTTTGAACTTACAAAGCAGAAAAACAAAATCTTCAAATCAATATTTATCACTAAAAGTTATGAATTTTGGAAACATTAAGAGTGATAGCATAAAAATGAAGCATAAACTAGAAATAAAGTGACTATAAGTGACTTATATTGACGTATAAGCAAATGCAAAATGTTTCTTTGTGAAAGTTCTGTTCCTCAAATATGCATTTTATTACATTTTAGGTTTCTTTTGAGAGATCAGAATGTTTTACTATTTATAGATATGTACACATGTCGTTATAGTATATTCTTTTCATCAATATAAACTTGGAACTATTTATAAATAAAAAACAAAATGATATATTTTTATAAAAACGTGTCCAACTGCTTACTTGATGGGTGCTGAAAAGGGAATATCTTTACATGTAAGAGTGTTTTTCAAAACACAGAATGGAAGTTACAAATTAATATATACGAAATGCTGGCATATGAACTTCATTTTTCATCTGCTATTACCGGTGCATCTGATTAGTCTCTTATTAATGTCAGGTTGAAATTAAAAAAAAAACTTTTCACATTCTTTCTGTATCCACTTCTATGAAAGGTCTTTGTTAAAAATTTATAATTGATTATTGTAGGTCCAATTGTATAGATGCGTGTGTCAATATAGAGACGACATTATTTTTGGTACAAACTCTCCAAAGTGTGCCATCTAGGAATAAAGAATGAGAATCGACGAGGAACCGACCACAACAGAATATCAATTGTTTGTTGAAAACATGTTTATCATACGTTGCAAACAAGTTTTCAATGCTAATTTGTCAGTCATAAAACAAATAATTTAATTCATTCTCATTTTGACTTTTTTAACTCGATTGAATAAATTATGAAACAACTTTATAAAGCAAACACGGAACTGGTCAAATGAGAATTTTATATATAATTATATCTAATTAAGACCGGGTCATAAATACTGAGGCTAGGTTAACATATTTGACGTAACAAAGGCCGTGATATGTAATTTTAGGACGACCTGATCAAGTTGGTACAGACAGGGAGAACACAATATTATATATAGTGTCTAATAATAGCAACCATTATATAAAAATACCTTACAAAGATAAAGTTTGAGACCCTCATACGACATGCAGGAGATCTTAGCGTAATTTATAATTCAAGTAGTAAATGTAAAGCTTGCAAGACAAAGCATGTATAATACATTGAAAAACGCGCACATATACCATTACACTTTCGGGCGTACTTTGTTTATTCATATTACACAGGAGGAAGGTATGATAAGAGTCACTATCTGGTCCTTTACATTGCGCTGAAGATAGGTCACCTGAATCATACTTTTAATACTATATTGGGCTAAATGATAAATGAATAGGTAAGTAATACAGATTAATCGCTTTTTTGTGTCAGTATGACGTCATAAAAGATGTCATAATTTTCTCCCCTAAAATGGCAATTGAAGGCATAGTTTTAGTCCAAATAATCATACCTTTTAATTTACCCAAAAGATCGATATTAATTATCATTGAAATATTTATAAAAACATATGTTTGAAATGGATAACTTGTTCGTCTTTTTTTTTTTTTTCTTCTTTTTTAAACAATATTCATTATTTACAAAGTTTTTATGTGACAGTCAATTTGATATTTAAAAAATTTGTTTGCAAACTTGCATAGAAATTATAATTTGTCAGGCCTATCGACGTGCATTGCTTTTTGTGCATTTTAACCAATGTTATAATATGTATGTACAGATATTGTTTTGCATCGAATAAACTAAATATAGCTACCAAGATTGAATTTTGTACGCCAGATGAGTGTTTCGTATATAACCCGTCACTATAAGAGTAAATATGGTTAGAAAAATGCAAGTTTGTTTTTCAATTTAAATAATTTAAAGTACATTAAACTGCAATCTAAACATGCACATTCGCCATATTGAAAAATCCCGACAAGAAGAAAAAAAATTTTTTAAATCTATGTTTTAAGGGCATGTACAGTCTCTAATGGGCTTATTTAGTAAATGTGGCGGCTGGTCACGTCAATAGAGTCATCTGATGGCTTACTTAGTCTGAAATGGTTTCTATCTCTTACTCACACAAACACACACCCAGACTTACGAACAGCTCTACTTCAATTAATCCGTAGCTTACCTTACAAAAGTTTATGTTCAGTCCTTTTTTGCATCAAATTTTTTAAATAATTGTGTAACATCGATAATCGAAAATTTATGAAAAATGGGAAAATCATCAAAATTGTGTATTTTTAAAGGGCCGTATCAAAAAAAGAAGTGCACCACCATATGATTTTTTCTACGTCAATTATTTTTTTACAGTCATATAAACCCAAAAATCAGGTTAAGAAAAAAGTTTAATTTTAAAAAATTTTGGCTCCTCAAATGTGTACATCCTAAGTTTCCGTGCAAGGTAAACAACATTTCCGTAAAAATGAGGATGTGCTATTCAGTTTGAAATACATTTTCTACAGGTACAACCAAACTTCAAAACCACATATTCATATCTAAGGAAGAATTTAGAAAAGGTTTCAAGTAATTTGTGATAACGAAATCCAAGGCTTAATTATTTACCTGTAATACATTGATTACGTTCGTTAAAATCAAAAACGTCACAACAGACACAGGCATAGCGAGCTAGTTGTGAAATATAAACACGGTAAGATGGTGCCAAAGGAACTTCAACATCCAAAAAGGGTGAGGTTTCTTTAAATATACTTATATGGAGTTATTTCCTTTCAGAAAGTAGACAGATTGAAGAAACAACCTGAACATAAAGTTTCAATAAAATGTGGTTCAAGCATAAAATAACGACCTAAATCAAGTCATTATCTACCCTGATTAAAATGCAAAATTCAAAGTACTTCAACATCTTAATTCGTGTGTTGTTGGAAATTTAGATTTAATTTACAACTTTCTTTCTTAAACATTTAGACAGAAACCGTATTTTCCTCCATTTAGACAGCAAAATATACCGTTTTTTCTATTAAATGACAAAATATTCCTTTTTTATACGTTCTATAAAAGAGGGGGTATGCTATTTGATCCCGTTTCTTAATCTTTTTATACTAGAATGAAAAAAAAATATAATCTAGCTTAAATTAGGATATTTATATTAAGGTATCCGTTAACCTGATTTGCAAAGCACAATATTATTGCACTAGCGACCTTTTCCGTTCCTTCCTTTGACGGAAACGAATGGGATAGTGTTTAGTGATTAAAAACCCGCTATCCCACCAATGCTTGTTGCATAACTTTGCATAATATATAGACATATTTCGGTTTGTACCAATTTTGAAGACAGAGAGACTTGTAACAATAATTGTGCAGAAATGGGTATTGTAGATTCATTATTATTTGTTGGATACCAATTTTAGTGGATTTCGAGGGTAAAGGTGAACCACGAAATTAGATGTTCAACGTATGTCAAATTTTCTATCGCCTTGTATGCAGACTTCGGCAAAACCAAGAACCTTTGATATCCACAAACATGTTAGGTTTCCTTAAAACACAAAACTAGGTAAACATGACAACAAATAAATCCACGGAATGCCTCAAATACTTTCGAATCATAAGGTTTTGGAATTCGATCACAATTTAGATGTATAAATTGTGATCGTTAGCATCATACTGACTTTGAAATAGGAACATGAGTCAAGTAATTTTATGTGCAAGTATAATGAAAACCTTAAAAACAAAATGTGTACATTACTCTGACTGCGATGGAACGTAGATCAAGAAACAATGTCTTGTCTATATAATTTGTTCCTTGACAGTGTTACTTTTGCAGTATATACCAGACCCTTCGTCTTACCAAAAGACAGAGCCGGGAGGTTCATTGTGAATGCAGTAGATTTCGCAAGACAATCCTGTTTCTAGGATCATTTACTTTAACAGAGCCTTTCGTTTGGAGAGAGTTCCAGAAATAGTTTTTATATTAGCAATCCGTTTCCAAAATCAGAAAATATGTTGATTTCTTTACATCCAGCAGAGATTTTCGACTATCAATCAACGCATTATCTTTTACTGATTGTAGAACAGCATAAAACTAAGTATTTTTAGTCATTACGCTTATTATCCTGAAATACTCCAAACAATGATTTGGAGATGTATGCAATTTAGACCGACAGACCATTAACGTAGGTATCATTTAAATTGCATGTACCATCTCGTTTTCTTTGTAGCCGGATTATAACTGATCTTCTGTATCGAGGATTGGTTACTTTTCATGAACAATGTAACTTTCATTACCCGTTGTTTACGTAACACTAGCCACAACCTTTACGATATATATCTCGAATCCCTCTTTTGAAAACAGATGGTGTTATCAAATCTGTGTATAATAGTAAATACGGAACAGTCACCTAGTACTAGGGAATATATTTGATTATCTTAATTGTGTGGTCATGTTCTATTTTTTAAATCTTGTACTAACCATTCTTAACTTTTTCGATAAATTTAACACTACTAGTATATATTTTCATTCGCCTTCCAATATATTATCATATTTCGTCATATGTTATCTCCCTGTAAGCATGAATATAACATAAAGTGAAATCGCTTGTTATACATTATCGTATCTTAAACTTGTAAGGTGAATTCACACTGTACTGAATCAACCCCGGTATACGCAATTTTTATAGATGTCCTTGAACAGGTAAAAACATGTCACGTCAAGTAAGGTCAATGTATTGAATCAATCCACACCGGTGTAAGGTCAATGTATTGAATCAATCCACACCGGTATATCTACATGTGAAAAAAAGCCAAAACACTTAAAGGTTTATATAACGCTCTTGCCGACGATGTTATTTGAAATACTATTTCAACCCTGCTTAGTCTTATGCGCGTACACATTTTAATCCTGGTATCTGTGATGAGTTTATACACATATGTTCATATATTTAATGTATGCAAGCACATGCTCGTTATTGTATCTCTTTCAAATAAAACAGAGAGTTACCTAAACACGCTAAGCTATTTTCTTTATCAATTTAGTGAAATTAAAATATAAGTATAAGCACAAATCTTATTATCAAATGACTTTCCTTCATTTTAGGACTCGATTGAATATATGATGGTGTAATTAAAAAACATAGTACGTCACATCCGGTTAAATGCAAAAAAAGGTCGAACAATATAAATTTACCAGTTGTAGGGTATTAACCCTCAGTTTCATTGCATAAACTAATTCTGAGTCGTAATTATATGTCTTTGGTAATTCAAAGCAACACTCAACTTTGTTTCTATAAAGTGTTTTAGAAACTTGAGGTGACATGATTACTTTAGATTGTTTACAGGAGAACATTTATTGGTTTACTTCTTGTGATAGTTGTTATCTTATATTCAAACAAATGATATGTGGAACTTTCTCTGTAGTAAATAACAGGATAAGACTGAACATTTCTTTATATGAAACAAAGTTCTATTTTGACCATGTTTTTAAAAATGTTTTTGAACAAAGACTCATAGGGTGAACACCATGGTGGTATTAACGCTAGATCTATTTTGTTATGTTTTTTAACATTCTAATATGGCGGAAGACTCCTAAACCATATTTAGGGCAATACTGTTGGTTCATGTATTATCGTGGATTTTTAACAAGTCTGCATACATTCATAAGGATAACCTTTCCTTCATTTCTTTTTTGAATAAAGGAATCAGTACTTTACCGTTGTTTAATAGTCATAAATAAATTAAGCGAAAACAAATCCTGCTCACAAACAAAAACCGAGTGAAACACATCAACTACAAGAGGAAAACGACGGAACAACAGAAGCATGAGAAACACTGAACTGCTATAAAAAAAAAGCCAACATACATAGAAACGGACTATTTGTAAACAACTGTCATATAAGTAACTTGGTACAAGACATTGGAAAAAAATGGTGGGTTGAACCTTGTTTTATGGCTAGCCAAACCTCCCGCTTATATGGCGATACTAAAAATACCACTTAAATGATAACATAACGAGACAGCAATACAGTACAAAAAATCGAAAGAAAACTGAAGACAGAGAAATACATAAATGAATGATATAATAGTACATTACAACATGTAAACCTTAGAGTAACAACGGACACCGTCAATTTATTTACGACGGTTCACCAAAAAACAATTTTGATATGTGCGTCACACGAAAGTATCAACGGTACACAAAGTGACGTCACATGTAAATTTTCAAAGATAGATTATAAAATTTGGGATTAAGTTTGTAATGGTGTTATTTTGTTTATTTTCTTACCATTACAAGACTATTTCTATAGAATTGTGTTAGTAATGGTGTAATAATTTGTATTTTATGATCGTGTCATTTTCTTCAAAATCAAAACTGTAAAATGAAATAAAACATGTGTATATAGTTGCTTCAAACTAAAAATCATATAAATAAAGAAGCTGACCAATTATTAAAACTTTCACATACATATAATAACAAAAGTTATAGAATTCAAACCACAAACGATAAGACATACCACAATATCTAACCAGACTTTCAAAAGAAGCATAATAATTAAATACATGAATATTGAATATATGAATACCGAGAAACGTCGTACAGTAGTGCGAATTCACACTCGGCAAAACAGTCATATTCGGGAATTGGTCACTTTCGGTACTTAACAAACCAGACGACGACGATGCTGAACCACAATCTAAAGACGTGGTCTAAAAAGTTGTTAGTTTGTCAAGAAACAGACACATCGTATAGATCAAACACTTCATGATGGTGTCCATAAAATTTTCGGGGTGTCATTTTTAATCTCAAATTCTCAGAACCCTGTTGGAACAGTTTCTGCATAAGGAGAACGCTCCTGTAAATAAAGTCCGCTAAGTGTGAACATGCACGAGTATAACGTATCTACTGAAATATTTAAAAAATGTACGATCGTGCAGATAGTATGTGACTGCTGAGAAATGGGAAATTATTCATTTGGAAGTTAAAATCGTCCCGTTTGTAACATATTTTAGTGTGAAGTCGTCAGTCTGTGTCAATATTGAGGAAAAGATCAAGGTATGAAACAGTCCTTCTTATATCAGTAGTATTCTTAGTATCAAGACCACTGGGATATATGAAATGAAAATATTTGCTGAAATATGGGCGATTCAGACATCATCAATATATCTGAAAGTAAAATTAAGGAATTTCGAAAGGTACTTTTTTATGATCCTTAAGAATGTTCTGGATTAATTTTGCTTCATACCAATATCAAAACAAATCGGCCAGAAGGGGTACCCATTGGAATAACCACTGTCTGTTGAAATATCAATCCTCCAAACTCAACAAATATAATGTTGATCAAGAAGTCCAGCATTTTGATAACATCATCTTCAGTTTATTTTCTGATAGAAACAGTGTAGTTCTTTACAAAATAGAATTATTATAACTCAAAACAAGAAATCTATATCTATGATTCCCATTTTATAGAATAAGCATTGTTTAGTTAGATAATGTAGTCGATCTTTCAATTGAGCATTGGGGAAAAGTAGGGTAAAGTGTAGAAAACTCTAGGATTTTACTTTAATTAGTTATCAACTTGTCTCTAGCAACACGACAGGTTACACTAGTAGTGCACGAACTTCCCATCCACCCACAGTATCTCAGTCCCCTGTCAACTTTTTGAAAGCGTGTTTATACCGCCTTATGTTCCTGATGTTTCTGTTTTTAAATTTTATGGATAAATTGTATATTTTATCCTGAAGATTATTTTTTATAATATGATTATATAAACTGTGTGCGATGAAATAAGTAGGAGTTCTGTATATTTTGTATACGTAACTAGTTTTCATTATGTATTTAAAGTTTACCTTTGCAACTAGTCTTGCTTATGGAAGCTTGTTTGATTACGACTCGGATATTAAAATGAATAAATGTTTATTAATATGTAGAGCTTCCTGGACGCATAATAGGGAACGATCATTTAACTTTCAAAAATGAGGTATGTTTTTTTCCATATAAAATATTCTGATCTCCAATTAGATGAAGAAACAATTCTGTTCAAGGAGATGACAAAACAAAATGCAGATTCCCCTCATACCTTATAGTTTTAAATTTAGAAAAATAATTATTTGATTGATAATGTCGAAAACATAATAATTTTTTTCGCCCTATATATGCGCAAAACATTCTATGACTCAGAAAAAAAACCATAACCACCTCCCCTTGAAGTTAAATGGTTGCTCCCTTAGCTCTTGCAAAAGCACTATAACATTTTTTCTACTTGCCTATTTGTATGATAAATCGGTTTATAAATATAGAAACATGCAAGTTGTTTCACACTTTCTGTGACAATGGCTTTGAGGTACCTAACGAATTGTAATTTAAATGACTTTCAATAAGTTGATATGTTGTGCTTTTAACTATTTCGTTTGAAAATGTCAAAAATTTTAACAACGACTATGACAGACAAACGACAATGGTACCAGTAACATGAGGATCATTAAAACAACACAAAGTCAGGTTTAAATATAAGAAGATGTGGTATGAGTGGCAATGAGACAACTCTCCGTCCAAGTCACAACTTGTAAAAGTAATCCATTATAGGTCAAAGTACACGTACGGTCTTCAACACGGAGCCTTGGCTGAAACCAATCAGTAAGCTATAAAGGTCCCTAAAAATGCCTAGTGTAAAACCATTCAAACTGGAAAACCAACGTTCTAATCTATATAAAAAACAAGAAACGAGAAACATTTATGAACCACAGCAAAAAAGGTGTGTATGAATATATAATTTTTAATGTACTTTGAAGCTTTGTATATTTATTATTCAATTTTGTTTCCAAAATAAGAAAATGCAAACTACCAACATGTATTTAGAATCGTTAAATTATAAACTCGAATACTTTTTCACCATGTTTGAAATGCTGGAAATTCATCAGTATGAAAACAAAGAATATCTCCTCCTTTTTATATGATGCCCAACAAAAAATCTTTTTAGACGTAATTTTATCGCCACTGAGTCTACCACATTCGCTGCATAGATGATAGAGTTCAGGATTTATCAGCTGAATATCCAAAGTTACGCTTTGATCATAAAGTGTCAAATATTTTTTGGGGTTATACGGCAAATAATCATGGTCAGATTGAATTTTTACGATGAACCTCTTCGTTGATTTCACATCGGGGAGGCCCTCAAATATACCTATAAGTGAGGGATGAAAATGTCGAGTGTTAACAACGTGACATCCTGGTTTAATTTCTGGTACACGGGGTTGTGTGTCTGTTGTTCGAATTTCAATTGTATATTTCTCTGATAAGAGCGGGCACATATGCTTATGAAGTATCCAATGATTTGTTTGACATTCTTTTGAACAATATCGAGCAATCCTGCAATTGGTACATGCCTTCAAGCTTGTTGACATTTTTTGGCAACCACAACATGTCTTTTGGACTTCACTGTATCTCTAGGAGATTGGATCGGTTTATTATTACATAAGCTGAGATTTCTGTCTGTTATGAGTGGTGGGGTTGAATATACTTTAGCCTCATCTAAATCTGTAGCCTCTGCATGATAGCTTATCTCATCATTAAAAGCCAAAATATCTGGTCCACTATGGTTTTTAATTGTATTTCCATCAATAATAACTGAAGCAGAATAATTCATACCGACTCTTATGCCGCCACACTTGTTAGACGAAATGTCATTGCTCTCAGCAATAACAGAAGATCTTTCCTGTATAAAAATTCCCCATGCCCAATTGTCAGATATTTTATTGTTCTTTAACAAAAAGCACCCTCCTTCTAAGCAAACTCCAGATAAACCATTCTGAAATATAATGTTGTCAACTGCAGTCACCTTAGTTTTTGTAGTACTTATTTCTTTATATTTGGTTTTTCCACCACACCAGATACCCTCAGCTTTATTTTGTGAAATGGTATTACCTGTTAAAGTTGCTGTACCATTGGGACCTATTGCTACGCCATGCAGTGTGTGACTACATATTCGATTGTCAAGAGCTTTCATGGTCCCTCCATCTCCAACGACTATTCCTATTATTGAGTTGTGAACATTGCAGTTCGAGATGTCCAGGAAAGAATTTTCACCATGTACAAAAATGCCACAACCGCCATTACTTCTTATATCACATGAGTTTAAAACAATCATTCCGCCTTGTGATAAGACGATGCTTGAGCTATGTTTTTGTCTTTCATATCAATGTAACTTAAAAACCTTTGGTAAAAGATGTCGATATTTTCTTCAAATTTGAAGTCTTCTTTGTGGATTTGGTTCGAAAATTTGCATCTATAGAAAGTTCCAATTCCACCTTCTTGTACTTTTACTTGACTACCTTTCGAACAAAACAATATGTTTTCAAAATGAACCGCTATTTCTCGTTCTCGCTCGAAATCAAGTTCAAATTCAGAATCTAAGGGTCTTGAAATTTCAATCCCATGTTCTATTTCGATTTCCACGCCGGGTTCAACTCCTATAACTTGACAACTTTTTGTTGTTTTGACAAGTTGTGAGAAGATATAACGCCCTTTTTTCAGTATGTATGTTGTAAAAGGTCGATCTACGATAGACATAATCCGGGATTGTAAATCGGTGAACAGATTTTCACATTCTATGATTGTCGACATAAGTATAGGATAATATACTTTCATTTTATATTCAAGTAGGCATGGCTCATTTAAAAAGGCTGCAATAGAAGCACTTGCTATACCCGAACCTTCCATTTTAGATGGCAATTTGCCTGCGTTCCTGAGTTCGGCAATGGCGTATGATTTCCATACATGAGGTTTCCAGAAATACGGATTTATTGCGATCGAAGCATTAGCATCGTCAAGAGCATAGGCGTATTCATGAACTTTCAGGTACGCTAAACTTCTGTTTGACAATATTCTATGGTCGTAGTCTTTCTTTGGACAGGCCCGCAACGCTTCAGTATAGTATTGTAGAGCGTCCTCGTATCGGTTTTCTGCAAATGCTTGATTACCTATTTCTCTTAATCTGTCTGGTGTAAGAGGAACTACTGCAAAACTTTTAATATTTTCATTACCCTCATCCTGTAATACAGTTGCAATGCAATGTTGGACCCGAATACGATCTCTCTCTAAAAGTGGTATTTTAATACTTGTTAGTTCATTATAAGTATGCTCATCCATATTTAAGGACGCCATTATATTAAGCATTTGATTTTGATCCTCCAAGGCCGCATCTTGTCTCTGTGACAGACTGTTGTGAATAGCTGAAGCTTGCATTACTCTTGCAGATTCCAAATTGATAAAGAGATCCGTGTTTTCCTGACTATCCTTGCTGATACTGAGATAACTCTTTAATGCATTTGCATTTGCAGCTAATTTGCTCCATATATTTAGTAATCCTCTAGAAGCATGTGGTTTATTTTTGTTTTCAAGTATAGCTGTGTGGGGAGTTGTTGTTGACATTAGTGCTTTATTAATCATTCTAATTGCACATTGAAGAACAATTTTTTTCTCGTTTCTGTCAATGCTGCTTCTTATCACTTCTTGGACTAATCTATGAACCGATAAACTGTCTGATCGGTATCTTTGAAATAATGAAAACCTTGTTAAAATTTCAACAGCGTGTTTAATTCCAACTGGGTCTCTCAGAGTTTCATATGCTTCTTCATCATTTATTTTGGGTTCTCCGCCATTGAAAATTTCTACGGGCATATCGTCTGCAAATAGGAAAGATGCTACTTTCATGACGATAACAGCAGACGTCCCAAGACCTTCCGCTTCTGACTGAGACCTAATGTAATCCATGTTCAATTGCCAAGTTGTCATTACTGCAATTAGATATAAGAAGATGTGGTATGAGTGCCAATGAGACAACTCTCCATCCAAGTCAAAATTTATAAATGTAAACCATTGCAAGCCTTGCTATATTTGCTTCGAATGGAGGGTTTGTAGTCTTCGATAATAATGTTAGGCGTTTTTTCTCAAAACTGGCTAGGTAATCTTTGAAGGAACATCTAATGCTTTTGATGTGAGCGGCAGCTTGTTCTAAAGCTAACGGAAGACCTCAAGCTCTATTACTAATTTTGATATGTTGTCATTAGACCTTTCATCGCACATTCCAGTTCGTTTGATCAAAAATTGAACACCTTCTTCGTCATTTAAAGTTTCTAGATGATTGCAGTTGTCTGTGCTGACATGGAAAGTCTCCTCTATAGCAAGTGGCTCTCGTCTTGATGTTATTATGATATGACCTTTTGTGTCTCGCTTCCAATTTCCTATCAATAGTTCTTTCATTTGACCAGAAAGGATAGCTTCATCTGCGTTATCAATTACAAGCAACCATCTTTTTGTTATGCGTCCTAACCACATAAGAGTTCTTTTTAAAGTTTCTTTACTGCTTTGTCCTAATGTGCCTACATCAATAGCAAGTGTGGTAATTGTATCCTCTAGGGAGTCGTTTGATTCTGCAGATACCCAGAAGACACCACCAGGATAGAACTGCTGAAACATCCATGCAAATTCTATGGACAAAGTAGTTTTACCACATCCTCCCAAACCGCATATTACTTCTCTGTGGTTAACATCTTTATTCTGGACAAACTTTTCTTTCAATGATAGTAATTTGTCTTCCCTACCGACAAAAACACTTACCCTATCTGGTGGATAAAAGAACACCTTTCCATTAGGTCTCTGATGCGAGTTATACCTTTTTATATTTTCTATATCTACTTTAATATCTTTGATATCTTTGATGTTTTCATTTACAGTCTTCTCGATGTTATCTGTTTGAAGCCTCAGCGAACCGACTTCGCTTGTGATAATTAATAAATCTCTGTCTGTTTGGTCAATACGTTTACAGACATTGCTCATTTCATTAGATATCAGAACTAACGAACTGTGAACCATTTCAGAATAGGAACTCGTCTCAGATTTCAGTTGTAGTACATACTTGGCTAAACTTTGAGTGTGCTTATTCACTTCTTCAACTATTTCTAGACCTAATCTTGTTCCTTGTAAAAAGTTGATACCTAAAATAGACATGAAGGCATGGCATGACATGAATGTATTCATTCTCCCCTCTCTCATCTGTATTGCATGTGTTTAACTTTAATGGAACTCAAAATATAATTTCTATTTCAATTAACACTAACCTTGTAATTTTCCTTTTTTCTCTAAATTTAAAGGCCTCTTCGTGTACCTACATATGCCTCTGTGTTTTTCAACAGTGAATTCTCAAGTTAATCGTTTCGGGCAGCCAGACGGAAGGACATGTGAAATGACAAACTCAAAACAAAAGAATAATATACATCTAGAGGCTATGGCTTTCGCAAAACTCAGTATTAAAATGATATAGTTTTTAATACACCAGCAAAGAAACATTCAGCAACCTGTTATTATGATATTTTACAATTGCGTGTGTCGCATAAACGTGTTTGAATAGTACTTAAGAACGTGATTGGTATCTTGTACAGTTATTCCTTCATCAAACTCTGACTAAAACTAGATAATGGCCTTAGCGCTTCAGTCGGTTCGGCAAGTTCATTGTCTAGATACCTTAAACGACCAATACAAGAATGGTATAGTTTAAGTCTTAATTCATAAATTAGGTTCTGGTATGATAAAACGGATATTAATTGTACAAATGTGCAGTGGCAAAATTGAAAAATGTTTATGGAAATACAAAATTATTGTTTGATAATCTAGTTCAGTAGTCGAGTTTGTTTGTCTAAATATTTTTATCCTTATCGGTATCTATCGACGTTTCTCTCTTGTTCAGATTTCATAGTTGCATCACCGAAGAAAAGTCTAAATGAACATTTTATGTATGTTAAATAGTGCCATTTGAACAGAAGTTCATTGTTTACCATTCTGAAGTTATTAAATGCGTGGTTTAAATAATTATTTGTTTATGAATTGTTTGACTTCTCCTTTTCTTATTTCACATTTTAATCTTTATATATGAGGCATTCATCTGAAAATTAAGCATCCTTGTTTATGAAAAAGTCTTGAGAAAAGGAATTTCAATGTTTCAATTGATAACCCAATATGTTGATAGGTACTTAAAAAAACTCAATCAAAAGAAACGATTACTATTATTTGTTGATTTCTGTGTCATTTTCTCTCGTGCAGAGTTGTCTCATTGGCAATAATACTATATCTTCCTTTTTAAAAAAATTATATAAACTTTGCTGTACCATTTACTTCCCAGTGAGATAATTCTGCTAGTACTTTTACTTCAGAAGGCATGTGTAGTTGTCTGATAAGTTGTTGCATCAGCTGCATTGATGCTAAGTACTTCGTATATTCCCATTCGGTAAAATTACAGTGTGCCCAAGGATTCCTTACCTCCATTCGTAGCTACAAAACAAGTAAGAATATGTGGATATACAGTCTACATGGTTACTATTATTGATGTACAGATTACTTAGAATTATTTAAGAGCATTCATTTGAAAAGCATGCGTATTTTTGCAGAAGTTGATTTTGGTTTGCAATTTCTATATCATAATCAATTTAGCTCTCGAATAAATACGCAGTAACGTCGGGTCTTATTAAGAGCGTTGAACCTGGTGCCCCGTACTAATCTTTGTAATTACTCATTGAAAGTTTGTTGATGGCTAGTTCCTATGCAACATTTTGTTCCTATTTAACGTACCCTCATTTTCCAATGGCAGTTAACATATCCTGCCCTTCCATCACGAGTTTCCAGCCTTGCAGAACCAACATATTATTCATGTTTTAATTTTTTATTTGATTTCGTCATAAATTGTATGATATGTTGGCACAGTAGTATTTATATTCCGGAATTCGGGTTGCTCTTTTGTGTACCCTCCTCATTTCAATGTATCTAAAAAGTATGATTGGACAAAAAACAGTATTTACTGACCATTTATTTCCCAAACTGAAGGATGAATCAGGTGTAGAAAAATATGAAACAATTTTCCATACAGGTGAAAATGAACTTTTGAGAATATTTTTAAATGTGTATTCACTGCATGATAAAAGATCTAAAACGCTAGTGGCCGTAGGTTTATAAAAATCGTGGGATTAGACAAGGGTGTCCGTTATCTTCGTTAATTTTCGTCTTATGTGTTGAAATAATGGCAATTAAATTAAGAGAAAATAAGGAATTAAATGGATTTGAAATCAAATTAGACGGAAAATCTTGCTTACTTAAAATATGTCAATTGGCAGATGATACTCAATTGTTTTTAAAAACAAGCAAAGATATAAGTATAGCCCTTAATATCATTGAAACTTTTGGAAGCCTTTCTGAACTCAAACTGAATAGAAATAAAACAGATGGTTTGTGGCTTGGCAAACTTAAACATTCAAAAGATAAATTTGAAAATATAAACGGAAACAAGACCACATTAAAAGTCTAGGAATATATTTCGGATACAATTATCAAGATTGTCAAAATTAAACACAGAGAAGTAAATAGATAAATGTGAAAAATTAATTCAAGGATGGAACAAAGGAAATTTAACATTAATAGGAAAAATAACTGTAGTAAAGTCCTTAATTTTAACAAACCTAACATACACTGCATCATGTATGATAATAACACATGAAATAAAACAAAAGTTCAAAATTTAATATATAATTTTATATGGAGTGGAAAAAAGATTAAGTTAAACGCTCTATATTATGTAAACCATATCTTGATGGAGGATTGCAAATGATCGATTTAGATTCCTATATAATTCCTTACAAATCAGATGGGTTTTAAAACTAATAAAAAGGAAAACGATAACTGGAAAATTATTCCAAGATTTTATCTAAATAAATTTGGGAAAGATTTTCTTTTATTCAGAATGAATTTAACAAATGTTAATTTGCTTAATAAAATAGATTATAAATCTTTACCTGAATTCTATAAACAATTAATTAAAACATGGATAGAAGCAAAAGGAGGTCAAACTATCAAACCAAAAAACTTTCTTGAGGTTAGAAAACAAGTTATATGGGGAAATCATCTTATCAAAGCAAATGGGAAATGTCTGTTTTTTCAAAATTGGATTAGTAGTAATATTTTGTACATCAATAATATAATAGATGAAAACGGACACATCTCATCAGAAAATGTACTAAAAAATTTAAACAATAAACAAGATTGGATTAGAGAATTTTCTTTAGTTAAAAATCAAAGCACTGGCAAAATATTTTAAAACAAGAAAGCTCTTACAAAACTGTTGTCAACATAAAAAAAATCGGTGAATTTAAATATCCTACTAAAACATGAAATTTCACCAGATATGAGCAACAAAGAAATATATACTTTCTTACAAAGTCAATTTACAAATGATAAATCAACAGGAATTTTAATATGGGAAAGAATTCTGCATAGAAAAATGTCTACAAAATTGAAATCCACATTCAACTTTATTTTTTACTACCTTGAAAACAACAAATTTAAAATGTTTAAATGGAAAATAATACATTATATATTAGCTTGTAATGAATTACTTTATAAATGGAAAATAGTACCAAGCAGTTTGTGCTTCCATTGTAAGCAACATAATGTTTATAAACACTTCTTTTTTTCCTGTTCATATAATGTTCATTATTGGCATATACTTAGTCTTGAAAGTTTAGTAACCGGCTATAAAATTGAAGATGAAGCTTATTTTGATATGAACTATCTATTAACTATAATTTTCTTTTCCATCTATAAAGCATATTACATGTCTGACAAGAAAGACAAGGTCATTGATATCTTTGAAATCTTCAAAAATGAAATCAGGGACATAATTAATATGAATAAAAATTAGAAGCAAAAAAAAAACCAAGAGAATTATACTTAAAACATGGGAATATTTCGAATTTCTATAAATGTAAAGCATGTTCAAGCTGCGACCTCGTTAATTCATGACTGTACATGTGTCCGGTCAGGTGATGTGCATCAAATGAAATTCGGACTTTTACTCTTTTGTCATGTTTATATAATTTATCATATAATAAAAGAAGATGTGGTATGATTGCCAATGAGATAACTCTCCACAAGATACCAAAATGACACAGAAATTAACAACTATAGGTCACCGTACGACCTTCAACAATGAGCAAAGCCCATACCGCATAGTAAGTAAGCTATTAAAGGCCCCGAAATGACAATGTAAAACAATTCAAACGAGAAAACTAACGGCCTAATTTATGTATACTTACATAGAGAATGTGGCGGAATTAAACATGTTAGCGGGATCCCAACCTCCCTAACCTGGTACAGTGGTATAACAGTACAACATAAGAACGAACTATAAAAATCAGTTGAAAACGGCTTAACTCATCAGATAGATAAAAATACAAGTGGACGTGGACTATGTTTATTATAGCTACAATGAACTAGTATTGTTATTAGTTTACACAACACAATGCTTCGAAACTGCATTCATGTATAATTAGACCACGTGTACTTTCGATTATTTTTGTATCTGTGGTTTGATCACAACAAAAAATATTTACTGTTAAAAATTATGTTGTACATATAATGTGTGAAAAAACAACTGTCTTACCTCATCATTTAAGACTTTTATAACAATTCAATGGAGTAAACTAAAAAAAAATTCGAAATTCTACTGTCGGCTGAAAAGTCAGGCTATCAGTATCAAAGATCATCATCAATTTCACGGTTCAGTGAAGCTTTAATAAATAAATCAAATACAGTTTAGGTTAAGAAACGTACCGTATTCCGGTATTAAATTGTACTCTGTAGAACTGTTCTAATGTATTTCATAAATATAACTCACTTTATAGATATACTTTATTGAATATTTTTCCCTAGATATTCAATAACTAATTTAAGGGATACTTAATTGAAGGTGTAGATTTGGGTAAATTGTTCTCAGCAAAAGTGCAATAAAACTTTGATTGATTTAAAAAAAAAAAGAAAAAGAAAAGGTAAACGACATCATGCATAGCCAATTTTTTTTTTTTTATTATAATGAAAGTACTTCAGTTAGGTGTGTATGTAGAATTTTGGGCAGTGTTGGAAAGTGGAGAAAATTCTAAAAAGGCTATCATTATCCCTATGGAATAGGAAATAACCAACGTATATTTCCAAAGATCATAGACACATAAAAAAAATTAACATGTGTTTCCAATATGATTATATAAAGACATACAATTTTTAGTATACAAGAGCTGTAAAGAATAGATTCTTATGTTGTACTGTTACACCACTGTCCCAGGTTAGGGGATGGTAGGGATTCCGCTAACATGTTTAACCCTGCAATAATATTCTGTATGTATGTGCCTGTCCCAAGTCATCCCGAATCAAGTTGAAAGGCTAAATCAATATGGCTTTTGTAGAATATTTAAAACAAAACATTTCAAACTTGTTGCTTAAAGCAGGGCAATAGATACCAGAGAGACATTCAAGCTCATATGTCGTAAATAAACAGACAACGCCATGGCTTAAACAGGAAAAGACTAATAGACAAATAGTAGTACACAAAACACAACATAGAAAACTGAAGACTGAGCAACACGAACCCCACCAAAACTGGGGGTGATCTCAAGTGCTACAGAAGGGTAAGCAGATCCTGCTACACATGTGGCAAATATCTTGCTACTAATCTATAATACCTGTTTGAAGTAAATCTTAGTGTTTCTGATAATTTGAAAGTTGTATCTAGTTCAAAATCGACTTCAACTAAATAAATATCATGTTTTCACAGACTCTAATATGAATCATCAATTCACACATGAGTCGATAATTTGATTAAAGAGGTGGATCATGCTTCATAAATGTGACAATTAAATTGGTTTTCCAAGACGATAGAAGCAGTGCGACTGGTGCGAATTTTGCTTTGTATACTTGAGAATCATATTCAAATAATTACATGAGATGTATGTTTCCTCATTATACGTTATTTTGATTGGCTAAAAGCAATCTCGCGGCATTCTGCATTTCAAAATGAATTGCATGAACTGTAACATACATGATGACACACGTTTTCACATCGAAAAATGTAATTATAAGTATTGAATGCTTCTTTTAGTAATTTCATAGGATTGTAAAAGCGTTGACCGTGCGTATATTTTTAGAATGAAGCGCTTCGGCGCTTCAAACAAAATGTACTTCGGTCAACGCTTTTACACCCCAATGAATTTACAAAAAGAAGCATCCAATTCTTAAATGATTATTTATATGCAAATCCACATAGTCTACATTAATCGTATGGTTTTTATCTAAAATTAGTAATTTTAACACTCACTTGATCTGCAAGTTGACCTAGTTTGGATCTATCACTGCACATGATGATGTTTAGAAGGGCGGACGAATCACATGTTTCATCAAAACCTGTGTATTTTGCCATATTTGTGCTCAAGAACAGCTTCGAGAATTCCACAGAATTCTGTATTTTATAATCATAGTTCTGATTTTTGTTCCTTCCAGAACGAAATATTGTGTTGTTGTTGATAGCTTCATAATTGAGATTGACTGCCACTGGGTAGCATTTTAGATGGTTTGGATAGCACTGTATATCAATATTGTGAGATTGCTTTAGTGTATTAAACACCTGATTCATGGATTTTGAAACATATTCTCTCAATGCTGGTGCTACAACGCTATGAAGACATATCCCAACAACCAACCATCTTTTCTTGGTGTCATCTAAATCTGGTGTCACCACTACAATAAATACAGAGTTTCCTTTGGACGTTAATTTTAAAATATATATATAACAAAAATATAAAAATATAACAGTCATTCATAAAAAGTCGGATTTGTTACAGCTATAAATTCTAGTAAAAGAATACTGTGATGACTTAAAACAAATTATATTTATTTGATTAATGAAATATCTTTATAATCTGTAAAGGACTAATTGCAATAATTTTCGAAACATATATTTTATGAAGAGGTACATACATAATAAATGTATTTTAAAAGGATGTGATTTAGTATTCAGGGTATGAGAACAGATGAACGATATTGCCATACAGAAATGAAAAGTAAGATGCTTGAATAATGTGCCGAAAAACAGTTAGTTCCAGCTTTGGTTACTTAAAGCTCTTGTAGAAATTGAGAATTATTCTAAATTTGTGTTGAGGACACAATACCTCCTTCATCTAGCTATAGAATAAAATTAAAATTGAGAATGGAAATGGGAATGTGTCAAAGAGACAACAACCCGACCACAGAACAGACAACAACAGAAGGTCACCAATAGGTCTTCAATGCAGCGAGAAATTCCGCACCCGGAGGCGTCCTTCAGCTGGCCCTAAATAAATATATATACTAGTTCAAGTATAATGGACGTCATACTAAACTCAAAGTATACACAAGAAACTAAAAGTAAAAATAATACAAGACTAACAAAGGCCAGAGGCTAATTTCGTAGCGTCAAATTTGACAGAAAGTCAAAGATTACGAAAAAAAGTAAAAGAAAAAAGAACTCCAAGGAAAATTTAAAACGCAAAGTTCCTAAGCAAATGGCAAAATCAAAGACTCAAAGGCTCAAACACATCTAACGAATGGATAACAACTGACTTGGAACAGGCATTTTCTTATGTAGAAAATGGTGGATTATATCTTGTTTTATAGCTTGCTATAACTGTCACAAAAAAATCCAGTATATTGACAATAATGTGTGAAGAAAACAAATAGACCTAATAGGTAAAAATGTCAAAAACAGGGGTACAACAGTCAAAATTGTGTTATAACCTTAATCACTATAAAAACAAACAAAGAAAAACAAAAAAAAAGCTTTCATAAACCGAAACTGCACTATATAATGGGATTCCAGAAAATGAACCCTGTGTATAAGATATGAAGTACTAAGAGTACCTCCTTATCATTGTGATTTAAACCCTTTTGAACTGAAGCTATTAAAACCAAAGTGCACACGCTGAAATGTCTCGCTTGCTTTACTGACCATTGATTTTATGCTGATACTTCTATAAATAAATTATTCTTCAAGTATCACATAAACATAACAAGACCTAAGAAAATGAGGTCAAGGTTAGATAGAAAAAATTTGAAATACATGTACACATTACAATCATGACATACACCAAATATAGTTGACCTATTGCTTATAGTTTTTGAATCAAACTTAATCAGGAAAACTGAACATTGATAAATGAGCAATGAAAACGTAGATCATGGTCAGATAAATCATCCAAGACAGACAAGTACACACTACATCAATATACTTATTAAATATAGTTGACATATTGCTTATAGTATGTTAGAAACAAACTTAACTATGAAAGCTAAACATTGACCAATGAATCGTGGAAATGAAGTCAATGTCTGATGATATCTGCCAGACAAACATATAAACCTTACAATCATTCCATACACCAATTATAGTTGACCTATTGCTTATAGTTTAAGAAAAACAAAACCAAACACAAAAACTGAATACTAAGCTTTGAACTGTGCAAATGAGGTCAAGGTAAAAAAAATCCAGACTGAAATATACATCGTAAATTATTTCAACACACTAAATATAGTAGACCTATTGCTAATAGTATCACATATATATACTTGATCACAAAAACGTAACCTTGTTCACTATAGACTTGATCACAAAAACGTAACCTTGTTCACTGATCTATGAAATGAGGTTCAGATCAGATGAAAACTGTCTGACAGACATGAGGACCTTGCAAGGTACGAACATACTTAATATAGTTATCTTGTTACTCATAAACAAAAAATAACAAAACAAAAAAACTTTTTTTTGCAAGAAGTCACTGAACAATAAAAAATAATGTCAAGGACAATGGACATATGACAAATGGAAACTTTATCAATATAGAATGATGGGGTGCTAAATATAAAGAATAGAAACTAATTGTGTGTTTATATAAAAATATAGAAATAATGTACCTATCATCCAGACCCTCCTACAGTGTATTAAATAGATATAGTAAGAGGCTCACCTTGAGGTTGTTTTGCATTAGCAATTTCTACTATGATTGGTTCAAGCTCAAGTGGTTTGTCTTTTTTAATCTGTCCATACAGAGCAAATCTGCTTCCTTCCATTATGCCACAGAATTATTTCTGATGAAAATAAATATGTATGAAATATATAAATTGGAATATATAAATAATCATTTCTTTAATTAAATTCATCAGGAAAGCTCTTCAAACATTTGAAAGAATAAATTCTTCAGGTAGTTCAGGGGTATAGAAAAAAATGATAGAATTTTCTTATACTTTACCAAAATAAAGATTTTATTATGCTTTTTTCAGAAACATAATAAAAAGTATGGGTCATCGCGCTATGTTTCAAGGTACGAGTTGTTCAAAATTGCCAAAATTTGCTTACATTGTTCATGAAAAAAATCTTTATTGTGCATAAAAAGAAATCTATGAGACAGAATTTTGAAATAAGGTATGAGAAAATAGATTTTATAATATATTCTAAGAAAAAAAAAAAAAAAATTGTGTCATCGAACTTTGTTTTCTTGATACAAGTAAAAAATGAAAACTTCCTATATGTCCAGTATAAATTGTTTACTGAAAGAGTTATCTCCCTTAAATGGCTTATTTGAAAAATTGCTTTATAATGCAATGAATCACTAAGTTTTCTTTATATAAATAAACATTGTAGCCAATAAATTGCAAATCTGTCTCAAAATTTGCAGATTGGGCAAAGAACTTGAACGATTATGTATTGTGATTGTACAATTCAAGATGGCGGTACACCATATAACTACCTTAGATACATTAAGTGGCTATATCTTCACGTAATTGGGTCTTATAAATAAAAGATACTAGAACACACCCGCGATAACGCGTGACTGAATTAGGATCTACGCCTTATTTTCAGTCTGGATATTTAGTATTCGTATTGTCATTTGACAAATTCATGCTGATTGTAAGGCGCACAGTTTTCTTTGCTTTCAAAATCTTTCTGTTTGAACCCGTCCTGCTTTTCTTACTACAACCGGAAACTACTTGTAGATATATTTTTTTGGGTCAAAGTGTCAATCCCTGTATAATGACGAAGTTCAGGTGTGATTATGATCCGTGTATATAGCAAATCCCAAATACACCGTTTGGTGGTGCGCCTGACAGAGGTGGAACGTACAGATTATGTAACAGGTAACAGGTAACAGGTACTATTGGGATCGGTATCGGAATCGACCCGGAACTTGTTAATTATTGGTAATATTAATTAAGTGGAAAACAAAAGGCCTGGAATGTTGTATTTTCAATCAACACCATTGTCCTATATTAGTTATATATAGAGTTGAATTCTTTGATTCGTGGTTTTACGTCATGCCGGCTAACAAATTGGACCTCGTTATTTTAGTATTATAGATATATATTAGTTTGAAAAGTCTGAAATCTAATAATTTAAATAAAAGACACAGATATTGATTAATTGATTGGTGTTTAACATCAATATAACAGTGGTGGTCAGTTTTTGTATTGGAGGTGGAAGACTGGCTGTCCGGAGAGAACAATCGACATTCGATAAAAGGAACAATAATATAAACTTAAGATCGTAATGAAATTGGAAAATAAATCATTCTTCTAATGACGAAATAGTATAGTGTCATCGACGCGATTGTCATAATGCAAAGAATGCATTTTTGGGGTTAATATCAATGTTAATTGTGCATGTCTGTTTGAGTATCTTATACAACCTTCTTGGTGCCAACGAGCATACAATATCTAAATATGAATAAAGTTACATACCAGTGAATCTTGAAAATCCTCCACACCTTCATGCTAATGTTCTAACATATATACGTGTGTAATACATTTACATTATATTTTATTGATCAAGCAACTCTTTAAAATTGTATGAATTTTGTCAAGTTCAATTGCTTTATAAAATGCATATAAAAGGAGATATCTGGTTACATGAAATGTAAACAGTGTTTAAATTGAATAGCAGACGGTTTTGTGAATGAATACACATTTATCAAATACTTCAGTAGGTTGTTCTTATTGATTTTCTTCTATTAAGGTGATACATACCACTAAAGGGAGATAACTCTGTTAAAATCAGATGAAACAATAAAATAGGAATGATCAGCAATAGTAAGCTTCTCAATGATCAAAATTAGTGTTTGTCAAACTGTTATCCAATGAAATGTTTCCGATAAAGTATGTGGTTTAAGTTTTTTGAAATTTTTATATTATTGTCAAAGTGACAAAGTTACTATTTTGTCAAAATTTCATGAAAAGTAAACGAGCCAAATTTATTTTAGTTGAGGTGTTTAGTACCACCTTAATATAAATTAGAAGATGTGGTATGATTGCCAATAAGTCAACTCTCCATCCAAGTCACAATGTATTATGTATGCCATTTTTTACAGTTGCTTCGGATTTTGTGTTATCACTAGTCTACTCGACTAATAACAGAGGACTTATTGACTGTTGTATTTTACGTTCAGTAGCAAATTTTTCAGGATAAGATAAAAAAACAAAATAGACAATCAATGAAACAAAAAGGTTAAATGTAAAGATTATAAGATGAAACATTTTCAAAGGTTATATTATATAGAAGTGGCACCATCAACGTTTAACAATAGGAAACTCATACAACAAACTGAAATATTTGTCAAAATTCATGTTAAACAGCAAATAATAAGGGGAACAACCAACAACCACTCAAAATACCTTAGTTAAACATTAAAATATATACATACGTCCGAATGTGGTTAGACACCGTAGGCTCAAGCATGTGTGTTCATGTCTATATGGTTGTTTTTGTGGAATATACACGGGGCAATTAGAAACTTAATCGAAACAGAAAAAAACAGTATCCGGGAAAAGACAAGAAAAGGACAAACTTAAAAACAAATGAAAAATACGAAAATATTAAGATAACAAACAGCCTATTGATTTAAATTCCTATATGAAAACTCTAAAAAGGGCTTCTTCGTCAATTAGCTCTCTTGACACTGGCATCAACATTAACGAATAAAGACAATATATAAGTTAAAAGTAAAACTGAAGAAGTAGATAGTCTTTTTGAAGGGATTGGTTTAAGATGTAAGATCTTTGTTATAAATAGAAATTAAATCATTTAATAAATCTACGATCTAGATCTGTCTCCAAAGACTCGTGTTATTAAACACTTATTATATATCTTGTTGTCCCCAAATAATAATCCCTGAACAACATTGTTTTGTTAGCAAATCTCATTAAAGGTACTCACAATTCACTGAAATTTAATATATTCCACGACATGTATATGTTGTGTACATTTTATTATTTTGTACAGGTTATTACTTGTACAAAAACATTATACAAGTAATTACTTGTATGATCCCATCATACAGGTTATTACTTGTATAAATATAATTGTACAAGTAATTACCTGTACAAATTTTGTGGAGAAAAAGATAATAACTTGTACAACTCACTATATTTCGTATTTTTGAAATTTATGTTGTGTTTGTTTTTCTTATTATTTTGAAATTTGTGTCTGTGTCAACACCAGTTTCAGTGCTCGTACTATCTGCAACATTAATTTCAGTTTCAGTGTTTGTCTCCAGATCTGTTTCCGTTTTAGTGTTTGTGTCAAGATCGGTTTCAGTTTCAGTGTTTGTGTCAAGATAGGTTTTTGTTTCAGTGTTTGTGTCAAGATAGGTTTCTGTTTCAGTGTTTGTGTCAAGATAGGTTTCTGTTTCAGTGTTTGTGTCAAGATCGGTTTCTGTTTTAGTGTTTGTGTCAAGATCGGTTTCTGTTTCAGTGTTTGTGTCAAGATCGGTTTCTGTTTCAGTGTTTGTGTCAAGCTAGGTTTCTGTTTCAGTGTTTGTGTCAAGATCGGTTTCTGTTTCAGTGTTTGTGTCAAGATCGGTTTCTGTTTCAGTGTTTGTGTCAAGCTAGGTTTCTGTTTCAGTGTTTGTGTCAAGATCGGTTTCTGTTTCAGTGTTTGTGTCAGTTTCATTGTAGGTTTCTGTCTCAATGTTTGTTCTGACATTGTCGTCACTAGTACTTGTTGTCAATGAAATCAAATATTCGTCAGTTTCTAAAGTGTCAAGTAATCCTTTCGAAGGGCTGACGATGACAAGCCAACTTTAGGGTAACTTCCGAATAATGCTATATTCGGTGACTGACCAATTGTTCCATGGTGTGACATGGGAAAAAGGAATTAAAAACATGGAATTATTTTAAAAAATAATCAGGAAATGCCAATCGTTCAATATCAAACATCAACAACAACAACAACTTGAATCATTAATGTTAGTTTTCTGCTTTAAAAGTCAGTTTGATATTAACTACTTGTGACTGATCAATGATATTTTGTATGAAGTTGCATTACCATCAGTTCATATCTGTTTGACGACTATTTTGAGACCCTGTATGAGCCAATGACTTTGAATTTATTAGTAATTTTCATTGTTGATTTTTCTGCTTAAGTAACTTTGATATGTACTACTTGTAATTACCGATCAGTGATATTTTGTATGAAGTTGCAATACTATCAGTACATCTCAGTTTATTGATCATTTCTAGCCACTGTCAACGAAATTATGGTCTAGCAACATTGGCTTAATAAGCAATCATGATGCTGTCCATCAGATTCCCTTTCTAATTTTTAGTTTTTCAATTCCTGCTACACTTAAAACATCATACTGCCTTAAGAAATATCTTTGAAGAGCAGTCTTTTTTGGAACTTAAATTTGCTTCCTTTAGATTGACAATAGTCTCTCTGTATCTCGCGTGTAAATATTGAATTATTAGAAGATTTATTGTAATCTAACAATTTATTATTTCATCGTGATATTTCTTTTCTATACTGTTTTCCATCTTTACACTTTAGTTTTGACTACTAAACTGAACAGTTTTGCTCATATATTTGATATATAAAATGTACTCACATATTGAGAGTTTGTACCTTTAGGCTAAGTAATGAATTATGTGTTAAAAGGGAAACAATTTGTTGTGAACTTCAAATAGGCCAAGGTAATTTAATGATTTGTACAAGTTATTATCTTTTTCTCAGTAAAAATTGTACTAGTAATTACTTGTACAATTGTATTTGTACAAGTAATAACCTGTACAAAATAATAATATGTACACGACATATACAAAACGAAAATCATGAACAATCAAATGTCTGCTCTGTGTGCCTTTGGAAATTTAACCAAAGATCACGATGAATTTGATCTTCTCTCGCTGTACAGGATGCCAGAGTTGCATAAGTTTCCTTGCAAAAAAGATATATTGCTGGGTTTGCTAAATAATCCACGAAACCTCTCTCAAAACGATCAGCATCTATGTTATCAGTAGTCAAAGCCAGGTTTCATAGCTAGTGTTAATCAACCTACATCAGATGGTGTGGATCAGATATGGATACACAAAAACTTAAAAATTGATGGTGTGCAAACAATGCAATATTTCAATATAAAAAAAAAACATTATATCTTTCTACCCATGGCACTTTTATTACCCATTCTGAAGGTTAGGTTTTATATAAGAAGAACGACCAAAGTAGATACACATATATATTGTTTTAGGAAAGAACATACCATACTTCGTAAAAATAGTATATTTTGATTCAAACAATACACCATCTGAAACAAACACCATTAAAATGCTTGTTTTTTCTTGACAACATAGTTGATACGTTTTAAGAAGTGTTTTTTGTTTTTTCAACAGACAATGCATGATTTTTTTTAATAGTTTTTAGTGACTTTGAACTTCATGTAGCTGTCAGTAATGCGAGTACTCTCAGATCAGTACTTACTGTCTTTTTGTTGTTGGGATATACAAGGACCCAGCCACGTCCACTATCCATCTGATGAGTTAGGCCTTTTTCAACAGATTTTTATAGTTCGTTCTTATGTTTTACTGTTAGACCACTGTCCAAGGTTAGATGGAGGGTTGAGATCCCGCTAATATGTTTAACCCCGCCACATTATGTATGTATGTATGTGCCTGTCCCAAGTCAGGTGCCTGTTATTCAGGGCTTTCTAGTTTGAATCATTTTACATTTGCCATTTCGGGGCCTTTTATAGATGACTATGGGCTTTGCTCTTTGTTGAATGCCGTACAGGGGCCTATATTTGTTAAATTTTATGACATCTGGTCTATGTTGGAGAGTTGTCTCATTGGCAATCAAAGCGCATTCTAAACATATTATATATTTTTCCAAATTCAAAACTGAGGAGCTTGGCAATTATCTATTTATAGAAGAAAGTGCCTAGCAACGGTGTATTTCAAGATTCCTGGATACAAAAATCACAAATTTGATAGTAAATTAACATGTAGATTTTTCTATCAATAAGGAATTCAATTTAAGAATATACAGTAATATTATATTTTCTGGACGGGTTGGCTTTTCCGAGCAAATAATTAATGGCGATCTTGTACCCAACTATTTTCTGCCATTTGGCAGTATAAATTTTCTTGTTTTTGCAAAACTATAGAAATCGAAAAGAAATGTTCACTGAAAGGTGATTAATTTACTTCATAAAGAAGTCGTTTATAAATTAATGTTAATCTGACTTGTTTGTGGATCTTGTATAGCTGATTGTTTGCAGTCTTAAGTTTCTTTCTATTTCTTATAGTTATCAAGGTCATGTCGTGTTGATTATTTTAGCTGTATGTCGGACCAACAGCTGGTATCACAATCATTTAACGAAATAATGCCTATACAAGTTGAATGATGATTTCAGGTATTTCACATGTTTGTAGATCTTTTCTATTCGTCTTATTCATTGTGCTTTCATTTTCAGGTCACAACCATGTACTAGAGCGTTTAAGGATCATGCATTATTTACTTGACATTCTTGAATAAAATTGATACAATGCAATAGGAATTGCCTAATTGTTTCTGGCAAACAACAACTAAACATGGGTAAGATCCATTATTGGGCAATAGTTGATGACTGACGATGTTCTGCTGATCCGTTTTGAATTTCTCTGTTTGCTTTTATTATATAGTTTCAAGATAAATCGCTTCAATGAAAAAGGCAATTTTATGGCAATAACTTCTACAAGTGTTGTTAAAGTATAATATTAAGATTTTTTAATCCGAATACGAATTTCATCTATTACAGTTTACATGATAAAAGACAATAGTTGCATCTAATTTCTCTATTCAGTTTTTAGCCTCTACGGCCATAAAAAAGTATAACTGATTAATTGATAAACCAATGATTTTGAATAATTTGCTGGTAAATCAGCCCAATATTCAGTAATATGACAGTTGTTGTCCATTCGTTTGATGTGTTTTATCATTTGATTTTGCCATTTGATTAGGGACTTTGCGTTTTGAATTTTCCTCAGAGTTCAGTATTTTTGTGATTTTACTTTATTCTTCAAGTTTGTTATGGTGAGGAGTCAATGAAATAATTATTTGTTTGAAATGAAACTCTCTCACGAGTCAAAACTATGTTACAGTTTTTAAACGACGAAAATTGACTCGTTCAAAAGAATTTTTCAGAAAAGTTCAAAAAAGATTATGTTAATCTTTTATAATTATGAATACATAAATACACACTTTACTATATTTACTACATTTGGTACAGTGTAATCCTTTTTCCTTTGGGATGTTAAGGTTTTTCTTATGATTCAAACACAAACCATGTGATCGTGAAACTAGAGACTCCAAGGAGCCTGTGTCACTCACCTGATATTTTTTGTTTACAATTGGTGCATGAAATAATGCAACTGTTATACTTTTGCTTTTGTTTCAGAGATATAAGTCAAAAACTGCATTTTCCCTTTGTTCTATTTTTAGCCATATCTGCCATGTTGGTTGGCAGGCAGGGTCATTAGATACATTTTTAAACCAGAAACCCTATTGCTGATTGTGGCCAAGTTTGGT
The DNA here is from genome assembly GCA_017311375.1 of Mytilus coruscus. Lineage (NCBI taxonomy): Eukaryota > Metazoa > Mollusca > Bivalvia > Mytilida > Mytilidae > Mytilus > Mytilus coruscus. Next base: position 38,238,517 of record CM029598.1, read on the forward strand.
TAAATTTGTCTCAGTTGTTTCAGGAGAAGACTTTTGTAAAAGATTACAAAATTTCACGAAATAATGCAACCGTTATACTTTTGCTTTTGTTTCAGAGATATAAGTCAAAATTGCATTTTCCCATTTGTTCTATTTCAGCCATGTCTGCCATGTCTGCAATGTTGGTTGGCAGGCAGGCATCATACACATGTTTTAAACAAGATAAAATTGAGAATGGAAATGGGGAATGTGTCATAGAGACAACAACCCGACCATAGAACAGACAACAGCAGAAAGATACCCTATAACTGATTGTGGCCGAGTTTGGTTAAATTTGTCTCAGTTGTTTCAGGAGAAAACTTTTTCAAAACAATTTGTATGTTAGAACTTCTGGGAAGTATACACAGCTTGCATTTATAACGTACAGCATGCTTTGATTTCATTGAATATGACTTTTTAAGGAAACAGACTCGTTACAGTTAAAGACAAAACGACAAAAAAAATCCCTCAATATGGTTGTCACATGACTTCCATTGTTGCTTTAAGAAATTAGGTCAAACCGGGGTCAGCTTTCTGACTGTTAATGTCAATTATAAGTATCAATTAAACAGATTTTAGATAGAATTGTTGAACAACACAATTTAGCAGTCTACTTGTGTAACTGTTTTCGCATAAACATATTATTACAAACTTCCATCATCATGTTGGCACATTGTCTCGAAGATGTATCGTAAGGTGGATAAAACGGTAACTGCTTTTTTTCGGCGTCTAGTGCCTTGTTGTAATATTCTTTAAATTTTGGTATATCCCTCTTAGATGTGAGATATACAACTGCTAGTGAATAAAACGCATCATAGTATTTCTTATCACATTCTGGTGCGACGTCTAAATATTTATGGAACAAATTAATGGCTTCATCTGGGCTCTCCTGCTTTTGCCACCACGCAACACCAAAGAGAGAATCATAATCGTTATTGTCAATATCATATGCTTTCTGAAAGGAATCAACTGCACGAAATCCCTGCTCTGTTATGGCATAAAACGAACCTAACGTATTGTACAATTTAGATAGAATTTGATGTTTAATATCTGATGTTGTAGTAGCTTCCCTTACTTTCATTGCAAACACTTCCGTTGTACGAATAGCTATGTGCAAATGTTTAAATTTAGACAATGCAGATCCATTTTGTTCATCAAGTTCTGAACGATAGGCAAAAATGGTCTTACAGTATTCCGATAATACATCATCCGGTCTATGTTGAAGGTATTGATCTACAAGGTCAAATGCATTTTCGGGAGGTTTGAATTCACCATACCAGATATTATCAGACATTTCTCCTTTAGCATAGCTATGAAAACCTGATTGCAGGAAATCACAGTCATCGTCAGTATCCACTTTAGGTTTTGTATATCGACATAGGATTGATTGTCCTTTCTTGAACATTTCATGTGCAGTCTTGTATTTTAGGGCGGTAGGAGAGTTTCGGAAGGCGGATATCATATCATTTGTTAAGTCTGCATGCCACCTCTGGTACACACTTGCTGGATCGTGGTTTTGTTGAACACATTTTTCTAGTATACGCTTAAATTGTAAAAATTCTGCCATTCTTGATGTCATCTGCTTTTCAACATCTGTGCAAACTGTTGATGTCAGGCATCAGACTGAACTGTAATTGAAATAAGGTGTTAACCAGATTAATAACACAAATGACGGTAAAAAGTGTTGTATACTTATTGACTGGGAGAGTGGAATAGTAAGTTTATTGTCCCTTAGGTTCAACTATTGCCGTGAGGCGTAGCTGAGGGCAAAAGTTGTATTCGAGGGGACAATAAACTTACTATTCCACGAAAAGCCAGTCAGTAAGTGTTTTATTATACCGAAAAATACGACAGACAATGAATGGCGGGGATACATCAACTATCGTAATATAAAAAGCAGAAACCAAGCCATACTGTTTAACGTTTACTTCATAAATAGTCTAAAATGTTAGGGCTACATCCTGCACTGACGTCAACCCTAGATACAATAGGTAAAACGAGACGTCGTAACTACCGTGGTGTTTTCAAAATCCTCCAATCCCGTAGCTGCATTTGAAATTCCTAAAAAATAATGACATTTGGGGTCAAACAGTTACATAGAGGTCCAATAGTTGGAAACTATTGACCAGTCCATTAGTTCAACACTTGCAATTTGAAAAAAAGTGAAAATATTGTGTAATTATTTCATTCAGAAAATTATACCTGGGGTATAATAAAAGAAACATATCGAACTCCAAGGTAAATCCAAAAAGGTGAAGTCTATAAACCTGTAAAAATCAATCGCTTATAACCAACAGAGTAATTGAAAAACAACTGCCATATTCCTGATTTATGCATGTGTTGGTTAAAATAGTTTGTATATGTAGCTTAACGTCTCACTTGAATAACAGTTGTTTATAGTTCCATTATATTGACCAGATTATGTGAGTAATTTATACACTTAATTCCCTCACGGGACATGATTATGCACACAACTTACTTAAAATGACATCAAAAATATAAATTAGTCAAATAATGACGTCAAAAACAATAAATTCCCTCCACTCCCATTTTTAACGTGTTGAATTGACCAGTAAACTATTCGAAATGACCAGGGTCTATAAAATTTACCTGAAGTGAACAGGTATTTCTATTAACCAATCAAATGCGATTAAATTACGAACGATAAATTTTTGTACAAACAGGTAACGAGTAATGTCGAAAGGTAACGAGTAATGTCGAAAGCATTCGAGATGGAATTAAGTATTTTTAATTAATTAAAAATTTACCCATTGTGTGGTTATGTTACATATCGTTTATAGTAAACACTTTCTCAATAAGATAAAAAAAATTACAATAATATAATAATTTGATGATTTTTTTTTTAGAAGAATGTATTGTCAGTATCTTTTGTCTTTCTTCTACGTTTCAAACTGCAAAGTTGTTATAAGTCTTTCTCTAATTCTATGGTAATTTATACCTTTCTCAGAAGATGATTGGATGAATTTAAGGGTCATAACCTTTACAAGATCACTGGATGAATCAAAATATGCTAACAGGTGTTAATGAAATTGACGACTTTTTGGAATGTGGGAGGCCCTCGAATGGAATTTTAGTTTAACCAATAATGAAAATTATTTTTATCATCATTAGAGAAACCGATTCTTACATAGTTAATCGTGGATTATCGGATTTATCCAATTTCGATAGTTAAAATTGATTATTTAACTATCTTGATTGGATAGATCCGATAATCCACTAGTATCAATGTAAGAATCTATATTTAATCATTTAACTTTTATGTCTAGACATCGAATAAGCTATATTAACATACTCCTTTAAGCTATTTAATAAATTATGTGTCATCATACAATAAGTGTTATATTCCAAAAGTAAATACAACTGTAAAAGATCAGAGAAATCCAAAGAAACAAAACATACCGGATTAGGCATACATTCAGGAGACGGAAAAATCACCGATGAATGGGAAATTTTACAATCCAAGGTGGCGGTATACATTTAATACTCAAATACAAATCATATAAACATCTTAAAGAGGCATTGTAAAAATTGAGGGGATGCAAAAGGAAAGTAAAACAGCATAAGTAAACAAAAAACAGCCAACACAATGACTAAAGGAAGGAAATAACACGAAATGGAAAACAACAGCGAACAAAACCATACACAGAAAATAAAGTTCGAGTACCACGAATCCTACTTTTAAAATAAAAAGCTGTAATGGTTAGTAGCCATTTTGTTTTTTCTAGTCAAATATGTTGTTAAATTGTTTCTGTTTGCAAAAGAATTTTCTGTATCATGCACACATATATTTTTGCTTGTCTCTGTACTAATAACATATGCTTTACCTTAAAAACGCAATTGATTCTGTACATAAAAATTTGGTTATTCCGATTGCATATAATTGTTCCAGTTCATGTATATGTTCTTTTAAATTTAGTTGGCATTCGGTTTGATGTGTTATATACAGTCGATTGATTCTTTTGATATCGAAAACAAAGCAGGTAGATCGGATCTTTATGTGTAATGAACTACAAAACTGTATTAATACGTAATTGAATATACATGTAATTCGATACAAAAAATTCTATCTATAATTCAATATTATAAGTTTTGTATTGCTATACAATAAACTTAAAAATACACAGGAATAATGATAAACAATTTGAGAAGATTAAATGGGAACTTACTTTTTTGCCAGATTTTTAAAAGAAATAGAAATCGAAATCGAAATTATGTATCCATATTTCAAGGAGTAAAAGACATGACTGAATGTCAATGTATTTGTTTCACTCGGATGTCAATACATGGAAAAAAATAAGCTGTCGATATTAGGAGAACAAAATATTATTTAGCCATTGAAGACAATTTTTACAATTTCAATATGCGATTATAGTTAAATAACTTATTCTGAAAGTTCAGACATTGAATAACATAAGAAAAAATTGCCTTTGCTTGTGAAACCCATTCATTTGATTGTTTTAATTAATAGATATACGCAAATGGTGTTGCACTCTATGAACACTGCTGTATGCAACATTATCAGAACATATAGGTTTTGGTAACATATTAAAACAAGAGTGCACATCCTTTTACCGATATATCATTTTATGATTAAAAACTTTGATAAAAGTTTGAGTCAAACAATTATTGCAAAAACTTAACAACATTAAATTAAACAATTTAGAAAAATTAATTCGTGGTCAAATAAAGCCTTTCAGACAGATATTTACACCTTAATATATGAGGTCGGAATAAATATAATCTATTGTTAATGATTCCAAAATTTATGTTCAAAGAATGAAGAAAACAGTCAATTTCATATCTGGCGTTGTAAATAAATATAATCAAAATGATAAATACATAGTACTGGGATGGGGAAATGTCAATTAATTAAAGAAAGGAAAACTAACAGAGATATTGCTGCTAGCATAATTTGGCAGAAAATAACCAACAATAATCTCTGGCTTACAAGGTTTTTGCTTTTGGGCAGGCACTAAAAGTATGAGCTGGAGTTATACATTTCCGAAAACACTTACTCCTCCACTTACCTTAGACATTGGATTGTTGTTTTTAACAACAATATTTAAATTCAAATTATCAATTTCGGTTAGATAGGCCTAACACTTTAGATTTGTACTTAGCACAAATAAAATGGTGATAAGACTAAAGGCACTGTGGAAGGATCTGGCATTTGCTAAAAGCTATTTCAAGGTACAATAGATATAGGAAGATGTGGTATGAGTGCCAATGAGACAACTCTCCATCCAAATAACAATTTATAAAAGTAAACAATTATAGGTCAAGGTACGGCCTTCAACACGAAGCCTTGGTTCACACCGAACAACAAGCTATAAAGGGCCCCAAAATTACTAGTGTAAACCCATTCAAACGGGAAAACCAACGGTCTAATCTATATAAAAAACGAGAAATGAGAAACTTGTATAAATTACATAAACAAACGACAACTACTGTACATCAGATTCCTGACTTAGGACAGGTGCACACATTTGCAGCGGGATTAAACGTTTTAATGGTACTAAACCTTCTCCCTTTTTCTGAAACAATAGTATAACATCACAACATAGAAAAACACACGATGAAATATCAATTGAAAGGCTTAACTCAATCAAAAAACGTAAATTAACACAATGTATATTTATATCAATAAACTCATCATAGATACCAGGATTAAGTTTTGTATTTACGCAAGACGCGCGTTTCGTCTACAAAAGACTCATCAGTGACGCTCGAATCCAAAAAAGTTAAAAAGGCCAAATAAACTATAAGGTACGAAGTTGAAGAGCATTAAATATCCCTTTTCTAGTTGTTATCTGATTTTTCTTCTTACCTGTTCATTATTTTTTAATAATCATCGTGTTGTTTAATTGATCTTGATTTCTTATAGATAAAAAAAAATGATTATTACGTAAAATGTTCTTGGTTTCATCTGAAATTCTCATTGACGTCATGAAAAAGGCGATAATGCCTAAAGACGTCGCATAGAAAGAACATATTCTTCTGTAGATCGTTCGAAAAGAAAACTTAAGTTAGACTTTATAACGTCTAAAATCTTGAGAAAAACAGATTCCCCACCAAATCTCATGGAACAAAATGATTATCCACTCGACAGTAAAATCTTAAATTTTGAATACGCGCGATGAGCCCTTATCATACTCGATGCTGTGGTAGAATATTTATTTATCTGATACTATAGCCTTTATGTTATTTTGAGAATATAAGGCAAATATCGATATTGACAAACTAGGGAAACTGGCTGAGAGAGCAGGGAAAGATACCAGAGGAACATTCAAACTCATAAATCAAAAATAAACTGACAACGCCATGGCTAAAAAAGAAAAAGAAAAAACAAACAATTGTACACAAAACACAACATAGAAAAATAAAGACTATGCAACAAGAACATCTTACAAAAACTGGGGGTGATCTCAGGTGCTCCGGAGGTTTCGCAGATCCTGCTCCACATGTGGCACCCGTCGTGTAGCTCATATTAGTACACACCCGGTAATACGTCTAATTATGTAGGTCACATTCGTGAAAAGGGAACGAGACTGTTGTTACGACATACTGAACATATCCGCTATCATTTGTGAAACTGATAATCCTTAATTCCAACCAATTATGTGATGGCGTCCGCAAAATTTAAGAAGGGATAATTTTAACTTTCCCATCTCTTGGTTTAATAGGTTCTGTGTGAACAGCAACCATCTATCAATGAAATTATGATAGTAAATACAAGCCCGCAATATCGTATCAGTTGGGAGATATATACTCTGTATGCAGGCGCTGCTGGAATGTTGCTACATAGAAATGGAAAGTTCATAATTGGCAAGCTCAAATCATCTCTTTTTTCGTATTCTTTTTTTTTTTTTTTGCTTTAAACTCATCCTCATTGTCAATTTCTAGATGTACGTCAAGATATGAGACAGACCTAACTGTACCTATTTTATCCTTTATCTCTAGTTCGATAGACAGATGTGTTCAATATAGCCACCAAGTTTTGAATTATTTAGTGAAAGAACATCATCTATATAGCGGAAAGTAAAGTTAAAGGATACTGCTAACTTCTTATCTTTCTTCCTAAGAAGTTCCTGTATGTAGTCAGCCTCATAAGAATAAAGGGACAAGTAGAATGTGCATGTCCAAGTTATCTCCGTTGATGGAAATGCAAAGTGCAAATGTTTATATCACTGCATACCAGACACCATTGACCTACCATTAGTGGTTCTCCTCATATATTGAATTGATGTTTAATATGCAACAGTTGCAAAGTCAATAGACCATGATTGAGGAGGCAGGGCCAATTTGTTTATATATAATGAGATGTGACGATGCTTTTATACATCCATGCAATATATTTTTGACGGAACAAAAGATGAAATGCAAATGCACTTTAGCATATATGAAAAAGTTTCAAGGTCAAGAAATCGTGAGTGATGGGGCGGGGACATCTGATCATCGTGATCACTTGAAACAGCAGGCATCAGTCTCGACTTTGCTGCTTTATCAAGGCGAGATGAGAATCAATACAGCTCAATGGTAGGTTTAGAAAGTATTAATGACGTCAAAACATACCTATGGTTAAAAATTGTTATCATCATCTGAGTCATTATGCTGCTTTAAAATTCAAGATATCAAGATAAAAAATTACCAGTAAAGATCTAGTTTAAGCATGCGAAATACACGAAAGAATTGAACACAAGTAGTTTCAACTTACACAAAGCTCCCTTCAGTAATAAACAAATATCGTAATACTCATTCATTCTTTTATTGCACAATACACTAAAAATCAAGCACAAGTTGTTCCAACTTTCACAAAGGTCTTCTTCAATAAATAAACAAATATTATAATACTCATGTATATATGCAATGCAATATTCAAAATTTGTAAGCAAACATAATCAGTTGTATGAAATGAATAATTATACTGTTGAGAAAGTTTATTTCATAAAAGAAACACAAACCAGAAAAATGACAATCAGAAAAGAAAAAATATCAAATAGAGAGAAGGGGTGGTCGAAAATAAAATAAGATGAATTTTAAAATGAAAAATTAAAATAAATTAATAAGATATATTTCATTATCAATTTCTGCCAAAAATTATTTGTTTATTTTACTTTATAAGAGTTTTTAAATCTTCAGAAAAGCATCACCAACACGAAGTGCTTTAATTTTCTAATTCTTTATGTTCTTCCGACATTTCAGCTCTTCGCGTACCAGTGTATATACATATTCAAGGAAATAATATCTGGATCTTCAATTACCCTTCTAAAGACACAACATGGATCGTTCATTGAATTTTCATACAAATGACAATAAAAATGTCACAAGGATACAAAGCTGTGATTTTTTTTATACAATATATTTATATATAAAAAATTATAGCAACATAATGTGCTTCAGGCAATGCATTTATTTATTTATCATTTTAAATCACTTTATTTAAGTTTAAATTGGCTACATATGGGCATTTATTCATATTACTTTGTGTAATGGTAAGAAAGTTAACTACAAAGTTTAAAAATCAAAACTGAATAATAACAAAATTTAATTTATCAAAGAATAACCAAGGTACTTGAAAGCCAGCTCAAGTACTTTACTGTACTCAACTCACATTAATATCATCAAATGATGTTCTTCTAACTTTGTTATTATTGGTGTAATGTTTTGATATATTTAGAATGAATACAGTGTTTTAGCAAAGTTGTAAACACTGTATTCCAGGGATAAAGTGTATCCGTCATTATCTGGAGGAATACTGCATATTATATTTATTTCATAGATAAACACATGTGCTACTCGGACATTCGTTTTCGTAAATGCAATAATTAATTACTTAATGTTTGTCAAATCCTTAGAACTTGACAATGAAAATGAAACAATGCTAGTCTATTTTCTCCATGATGCAGTGTACCTTAAATCTACTTTAAATCTATTCTTGTCAGTGAAGGTCTGCTTTGTTAAACATGGTGTTTAAGCTAGCAACTACATCAACACTAGATGCGGACAGGCTTTCAATATACTCTTGAATGATTTTTTTTTTTTTTGCAAGGTTTATTTTCATTCGGAGGTGCCATTCCAGACGATGACAATAAATCGACAATATTTCCTTTCAGAATCATAGGTTATACATATGGACACTAATCACTGATAATAATTCAAATGAGATTAAATTTCTACCATGTTTGAAAATCCGGGAATTCGTCAGTATGGATACAAAGAATTTCACCTTTTTGTTTATATGAAGCCCAGCAAAAAATCTTTTTTGACGAAGTTTTATCGCCACTGAGTCTTCCACATTCACTGCACAAATGATAAAGTTCAGGATGACTAAATATTAAATTCAATGTTACACTTTGATCATAGAGTGTTACCGACTTTCTTGGGTCGTATGGTACGTAATAATGGTCCGATTGAACTTTTACAATGAATTTCTTCGTTGATACCACATCCGGCTTATGCCCTTCACAAATTCCTATGAGTGAGGAATGGAAAAGACGTGGTTTATTTGGTTTTGTGTCTTTTATTTGAATTTCTATCGTATAATTGTCAGAAAGGATAGAGCACATATGCTTATGTCGTACCCAGTGATTTTTTGACATTCTTTTGAACAGTATTGAGCAATGCGGCATTTACCGCATGCTTTCAACTTTGATGACATTTTCTGACACCAGCAACATGTTTTTACCGATTTGACTGCATCTCTAGGAGATTGCACTGGTTTATTATTGTTCGATAAGAGGTTTCTGTCTGTTATAAATGGTTGGGTTGAGTATACTTCAACTTCATCTATATATTCAGCCTTCATCATATACGTTGACTCATTAATAGCTACAATATCTGGCCCGCTATGATCTTTTATTGTATTTCCATCAATGTAAACGGAGGCGGAATAATTTATACCGACTCTTATGCCACCACACTTGTTATTTGAAATTTCATTGTTTTCTGCTAAAAGAGAAGATCTATTGTGTATAAAAATTCCCCATGCCCAATTTTCGGAAATTAAATTATTCTTTAATTCAAATGTTCCACCTTCTAGGCAAATGCCAGATAGACCGTTTTGAAGTATAATGTTGTCAACTGCAGTGACTGAAGTTGGCGTACTATTTATTTCTTTGCATTTTAAATTTCCACCACCCCAAATACCTTCAGCTTTATTTTGCGAAATACTATTACGTTTTAAAGTTGCATTACCATTTGGACCAATTGCTATTCCATGCAATGTGTTATTGCTTATTTGATTGTCAAAAGCTTCCATTGTTCCTCCTTTTCCAACTGCAATTCCGATCAATGATTTATGTACATTGCAGTTGTTCATAGCAAGGTGAGAGTTTTCCCCTTGTACACTTAGACCACAACCACCATCACTTCTTATTTCACATGCGTTTAAAACAATCTTGCCACCGTTGAGTGAGGTGATGCTTGAAATAAAATTTTTGTCGATGTTATTTATGATTCTTAAAAACATAGGATAAAACAGGTCGATGTTTTCGTCACATTTGAATTTTGCTTCATCTAAAGGAAATTGGTTTGAAAAGCTACATCTATAGAAAGAGGCAATTCCCCCCTTTTCTACTCTGACCTGACTATTTTTAGAAAAGAACGATATATTTTCAAAATGAACAGTTATTTCTCGTTCTCGTTCAAAATTAATGTTAAAATCAGCATCTAAAGGTCTGGAAATATAAATCCCAATTCCTATATCGATTTCTACTCCTGGTTCAACTCCTATAACTTGACAACTCTTCAATGTTTTTAACAGTTGTGTGAATATGTAGCGCCCTTTCTTTAGCATATATGTTGTAAAAGGACTTTCAACTATAGACATGATGCGATCACGTAAATTGTTATAAAGATTTTCACCGTCAATTATTTTATACAATAATATGGGATAATTTACTTTCATTTTATATTCAAGCAGACATTCTTTCTTTAAAAAGGATGCAATGCAAGCACTTGATCTACCTGAACCTTCCATTTCAGGTAGCAGTTTGTCTGTACCTGTGAGTTCTGCAATCGCGTATGATTTCCATACATGAGCTTTCCAACAACTAGGGTCGATTTCAATACAGGCGTTTGCATCGTTCAGAGCATAAGTATATTCATGAAGTTTCAGATAAACTAAACTTCTGTTCGACAGTATCCTTTGGTCATAAGTATTTTTTGAACAGGCTCGTAACGCTTCTGTGTAGTATTGTAGAGCATCTTTATATCGCTCTTCTTTAAACGCTTGATTACCAAATACTCTCAAACTTTCTGTGGAAAGAGGAATGTTTGCAGCACTTTTTATTTGGTTTTCATTATCATCAATTTGTAAAACAGTTGCAATGCTGTTTTGGATGCGTATTCGATCTCTTTCTAATAGTGGTACTTTGATATTGGTCAGCTCTCTACAAGTATCTTTGTCCAAATCTAAGGACGCTATTATATTGAGCATTTGTTTTTGATCCCTTAAAGCTACATCTTGTCTCTGGAACAGACTATTGTAAATAGCTGACGCTTGCATTATTCTTACGGACTCTAAACTGACAAATAGATCTTTGTTTTCTTCGCTTTCCTTGCTGACCGTGAGATGAATTTTCAATGCATTTGCATTTGCCGCTAATTTGCTCCATACACTAAGTAATCCTCTGCAAGCATGTGATTCCCTTTCATATTTACAAATAACTGTGTGAGGAGCTGTTGTTGATATGAGTGCTTTATTAATCATCCTTGTTGCAAACCGAAGAACACTGTGTTTTTCGTCTTCCTGAAGGCGGCTTCTGATCACTTCTTGAACTAATCTGTGAACTGATAAGCTTCCTGATCGGTATCTTTGAAATAACGAAAACCTTGTTAAAATTTCAAGTACTTGTCTGATTGCAAATTGGTCTGATAATGTTTCACATGCTTCTTCGTCACCTATCGCCGGTTCGCCGCTATTGAAAATTCCAATTGGCATATCGTCTGCAAAAAGAAAAGATGCTACTTCCATAACGACAACAGCAGACATTCCTAGCCCTTCATGCTGCGACTGAGACCTTATGTACTCAATATTTAATAGCCATGTTGTTGTTACTGCTAGCCTGTTATGGTGTGTTTTAAACGAAGGATTTGTAGTCTTTTCAACAATTTTAAGCGTTTTTTTTCTCAAACCTATCTAGGTAACCTTTGAATGTATAATTTGTGCATTTGATAAGTGCAGCAGCCTGTTCCAAAGCCAGCGGAAGACCGCCCAGCTCATTAACTAACTTCGATATGCTCTCATTTGATCCTTCATCAAACATCCCAGTACGTTTGATCATAAATTGAACGCCTTCTTCTTCATTTAATGTTTCAAGATAATTGCAATCATTTTCGATATGTAAAGTTTCTTCTACTGTAAGTGGTTCCCGTCTTGTTGTTATTATGATATGACCTCTAGTGTCTCGTTTCCAGGTTCCCAACAGAAGTTCATTCAGCTGCCCGGAAACGATATCTGTGTCTGCGTTATCGATAACTAGCAACCATCTTTTTTCTAAGCGTGATAACCACGTTAGAGTTCTTTTAAAAGTCTCCATACCAGTTTGTCCAACTTGATTTATGTCAACCGCTAATGTGGTGATCGTATCATTTAGGGATACGTTTGATTCTGCAGACACCCAGAAGATACCACCACGATAAAACTGCTGAAACATCCATGCAAATTCTATTGACAAAGAAGTTTTTCCACATCCACCTAAACCACATATTACCTCTATGTGGTGAATATCTTTTTTCTCCAAAAATTTCATTTCCAATGCAGACAATTTGTCTTCCCTACCAATAAAGACGCTCAATCTATCTGGTGGATAAAAGAAGACTTTTTCTTTTGGTCTCAGATGTGAGTTACACCTCTTTATATTTTCTATATCATCTTTTATATCTTTGATGTCTTGGACGTTTTCATTCACAGTTTGTTCGATCTTGACAGTTTTAAGCCTCAGTGAACTGACTTCGACTGTGATATGTGATATATCTCTATCGATTTGGTCCATTCTTTGACAGGCATTGCTCATATCATTAGATATAAGTACTAACGAATCGTGAACCTGATCAGAGTAGGAACTGGAATCATCTTTGAATTGAAGTACATACTGTGCCAAACTTTGAATATGCTTATTTACTTCGTCTACTACTTCTAGACCCAATCGTGTTCCTTGCAAGAAGTTGATACCTGAAATTGACATATTGATTATGGAGTTGACGTAAATATTTTCGCTCAAATGTAAGAAGTATGAAAAAGATTTCATTTCAACTCGATTTTGTCACTGTAGATATCCACGAGACAACGTGGGATATAGAGTTCGACCTCATTTCAAGACTGAAGGGTAGTCGGCGGTCTTCCCACAATATATTTCAGCAATTTACTTTCAATTTCAGCATGAAAGTATTTCTGTAATATGGTTATTTCCCAAATTGTCATAGGTCAGAGTCTTGGAAAAATTGATTTTAACTTCTTTTTAGTTTGTCAAACAGAATGTGATTAAGCAATCCCGTTTCTTTTCTTTGATTGTGGATCTCGGGGAGTTTATATACGCAATTTTAAACTTACGCCTCATTCTTAAAAGTCTGTGTTTAAAAAATGGGCATAGTAAAGATAAGCTATCGATGCCCTAAAACGTGTTTCAGATTGTAAGCATAATTAAGCTAAAGCTTGTGAAATTGAGGAAAATAAAACATCAAAGTGCCTGGAATAAAACTTCTATAACCTTATTGATAAGGTACTTGTAAGCACCTTATCGGGTCAACCGTTACCAAGCAAAGTATGTTTTGTAATATATTCTGTAAAGATTTTTATTTGAGGATTCAATATAACCACAAAATTCGTACCTTGAAAAGTTTTTAGTGAATGTCTTAAGCAGAAACTAATATGCTTAACATAAGGAAAATCGTTACATCAAATTTCTGTAAATGCTAGTTTGAAAGCTTTAGTAATTTCCCAAAAAGTTATGACAGACTAAAATGAAAATACAGAGACTGACCATTTAATTACATATCTACTACTACTACTACTTAGTCGTCAATGATGATGATGACTTACAGTTTTCATCAGCTGATTACAGATCAAATAAGAAATATGATCAGCTGTAAATAGATTTTGATATTATTGTAATGACCATTTGAGGAAATATGAAAACACCTGTTCACAATATTAGGTAGAACTGTTATGAAGACAACCGTTAAATCATAGGGTAAAGCAAATTTAATTGATCATTAAGATTTTATAATAGATTTTTAATCATCAAACCGTTTTTGTTCAAAACATTTAAAACCCAGAAAACATAAAGTATACTGTACCATTTACTTCCCAGTGAGTTAATTCATCTAGTGCTTGTACTTCAGAAGGTATGTGTAGATGTTTAATAAACTGTTTCATCAGCCGTATGGATGACAAGTATTTTATAGTCTCCCATTCGTTGAAATTACAGTGTGCCCATGGATTCCTCACCTCAGTTCGTAGCTGCAAGTAATATAAGAAAATTAGTATTTTCAAATCGAAAAGTGATAGATATATGTGTATGTAAAATATGTTCGTATATCTGTATCAGTGCATATAACTCAATATTTATGTATAATATATTGTTTTAACGTTTGGAAAATAATTCTAAGTTTCTAAACGATTTCTCCTATTTAATACGTTCTATCCAGTCCAAATGTATAAAATTTTTCTTTTTAGATATTGATGAGCCTGTATCTTTTCTCGCTGTTAGATAGAAATAGATGCTGTATGATGGCCAATGAGACAACTACCCACCAGAGACATTGACGCGTATGTTGCCATGAAAATTGAACATTTCTAAACTTTTATAGTTTAACGGACACGTAATCCCTGTTTTATTTTAAGATTTAATGCCATCATCAATTGTTTGATTTTCATATATACACGAATTTCGCAGAAATAACGGTTTAAAACTCAACGGTTAGAATGCCCACATAAATTGTCATTGGCAAACAAACTGGTAAAGGACTGTAGTTCTTTCTTCAATGGCAGGTATATAGGGGGCTTAACATAGCAATCTTAACCACACAAATCACAAATTGCAGTACATCTTTATAAAAAACATTTTGAAACAAATGATTGCTGTATTTCATTTAAGAAAAATTCGAATCTTTTAAAAACATTGCCTTGTGTTCCATATTAATCGTTTATCTGATAACGTCTCTATGTGAAGCCATATCAAACGCTACATTTCCAATAAAAGAGATTGATGCAACATTATGATGTCCCCCTTTCTATCAATATTCACATGTCACCTGGGGATAAAAAAATAAAACTTTGTAATTTAATCGATTTACAATTCTTAGAATATAATCGTGGAATAATGTGAATGCAAATCTAAGTTGACATTCTTTTGTGGGTTCACCTGTTAAAACGGAACTTACTTGATCTGCTAGTCCACCCAGACGAGATCTATCACTGCACATGATGATTGTAAGAAGTGCCGACGAGTCACAGGTTTCATCAAAACCTACGTATTGTGCCATACTTGTAGACAGGAACAATTTTGAGAAGTCCACATGATTCTGTATTTTATAGTCATATTTCTTATAATCTTTACGCTTTCCAGAACGAACAATTTTGTTGTTGTTGACAGCTTCGTAATTTAGGAGCACTACATTTTGATATAATTCCAAGTAGTTTTGATAGCACTGTGTATCTATATTATTAGGGGCTTGTATCAGTGTCTTATAAATCTGGGTCATGGATTTTGAAACATATTGTCTCAATACTGGTGTTAAAACGTTTTGGAGACAGATACCAACAACTAACCATCTTTTCTTTGTGTCTTCTAAATCAGGTGTCAACACTACAAGATATAAAAGAGACACGAGAATTTTTACTAAAAACGTGTATTGGAGTGATTACAAGTTCTGCATAAGAGGATGTTGTGTTGAAATACATTTTCTTTTTCAAATCATATTCATACGTCAAGTAAATAGCTATATAGGTCAGACATCTATTTTACTTACTTCACCAATCATTAATGTTATTATGGGCCGGCACTAAGCCGGTCCATTATATAATCTGGATTTGAGATTGTTAAATGAGTTTCTGCGGATCTATATTTTTATTTTCTGCGGTATATGAAAATTAAAGATTTTAGGTAATTGAAATAAATACACTTTTTTATTAATCTTTATATAACAAAAAGATGTCAAATATTTATAACAATGAATGTTCATTGTTTTATTATGCACAGAACAAGCAGAATGCGTGACCCGTATTTGGGGATTTCCCAAACCAGGTTATTTTTAGAAGTTCATACAACAACTCGTCGTCGGAACATGGGAAATGATTTATAGTTTGAAGTTTTTTTTTCTCTCAAAATAGTTATTTCATATTCTATATATATAGTTTTCATCATTTAGAAAAATAATCATTATAGAGATATCTTTACTTTCAACGTAAACGATCTCGGGAGTTTTTATAGGTAACATGTTGGAGTAACTGAAAGTGATTTTCAAACCTCTCAAATATCTACTTGGTGTTTGTTAATACTTTGCAATTTTACTGCAACCAAACAGATTGAAATAAAAACATTTAGTCAAGGATTTGTCAGTTGTTACGAAGAGAGCAATTTGCTATACTGTCTGAAGCTTCCTGATTTTTAGTTGTAGCAGTTTTTGAGTCTGTCGTATACCCAATGAAAATATGAAGGGATATGGAGTAAATGTGCATGAGACAATATTATCATCAATTGGTAAAACCCAAATATGGAACGTTTTTATTGTTTTCCTTCATCTTCAAGTTACCATGAGGCATTCAACGATGATCAATATATAATTCATAACTGGTAGTAAGTTCAAGTTGACCCTTCGCATCGGTTCGAGCAGAATTTATGGTTAAATATTATACAAAGCTACATTCCTATTTTTATGACTGTTTGTTGATTCTTTTAAATTTCACCAAAACCGAACAGAAATGAAAACATTACGTCTAGGATACCCCAACCTTTACTCAGAGGAATAATTTATCATTTGTTTGCTTTAAGATTTTTATATGGTTTGTCAAACGAAGTTGTGGAAGAGATATAGTGTTTCATCTGTCCGTCACAAAGTTTAAATCATTCTATCTGTGGAAGTATAAGTCATAGATCTTGGGATTTTGTTCATAGATGCGTCTTGAATAACCAAGGGGTCCTGATAGAAATAAGGTAATCCTGACCTACATTTCACAAATGAGTGATTGATTGAAGTTTACGTTAGAGTCCATATCTGAGATACAACTCGTAGAGAAATAATATGTTGTTAGTAGATGTGTCTGTAATAGTCAGAATCGACGGTCCTAAAAAAATTGTCATCTTGACATAAAATTCATGGATGAGTAAATGAGGTGACAGGCTGCGTTTAAATCCATATCTGAGATGAGGAATACAAATATTTTGTCAGTAGATGCTACTTTGATAGTCAAGAGTTTCTAAATGAAATCTTGATAATGAATTAGATGATATTCCATTTCATCAACTGCACTTAAATGATATTCGATTTCATCAACTGTATAATTTAGTAATACTCTATAGCATCATCATAACTAATTGGATTGGACCAGTTCTGGCAACTGAGGATTAAAGTCAACTCAATATACAGGTTGTTTATATAATACTTTGCATTTTTTTACACCAAAAACCTACATTTTTCCGGCCCAAACATTTGGTGCGTGCACCAATTAACTCTCTTGTTTACACTTGTATGTGATGACCAGTCTACAGTGATAAAACTGTAGTAGCCATAGTGGAGTTAGACCTGCATAAACTCTTGATGAATTCATTGGTCTTCAACCTCGTACTGTATTTGGCTTTTTAAATTTTTTGGGGTTTTGGTTTGTATAACTTAATGCTTTTTTATGCGTATTGTTTTATGAACTGTTCTTTTTATTATGTTTTGTTTTTGTTTTTGCCATATTAGTACAGCATTGCCACCTCGCGATCGAATACATGTCTTTTCATGTGGAAACTCATACAGTATACCTTACCTGTCCGTATGGAAATTTGTGTTGCATATAAAAAAGTAAAATCACAAAAATACTGAACTCCGAGGAAAATTCAAAACGGAAAGTCCCTAATCAAATGACAAAATCAAATGATAAAACACATCAAACGAATGGAAAACAACTGTCATATTCCTGACTTGGTACAGGCATTTTCAAATGTATAGAAAATGATGGATTGAACCTGGTTTTATAGCACTAAACCTCTAAATACCAAACTAAACTAAACTAAACTGCAATACCATCAGAGATATTGTAAACAGTTATTAATAGTTTAATGTTATAAGAAAAGAACAACTTTAGCCTACAAAATTGACATATCATTTGTTGATATTAACGTTTGAATTACTTTAAATCTTTTAACTTTATAATTTTATCCATCCGAATATCTGAAGTCTAAGATTTTGATTCTGATATTTGTCAATTAAGCAGTCCTTTTTTTAATAGCAAACAAAACAAAGAAAAAGATTCAAGGGTGCGGATAATTTTCTAAGAACGTAAAGTTGGGTATGGGTGTTCTACCGTGTATGTCTGCAGTGTAAAAAAATAATCATTAAGTAATGTTAGTTACCTACCTTGCGATTTATTTGCGCTAGCAATTTTTACTATAATTGGCTCAAGTTCAAGTGGTTTATCTGTTTTAAGCTGCTGGTGCAGGCCAAGTTCGCTTCCTTGCATTCTGTGACTGCTTAATTACTCCTACAAGTGAATATTTTTTTTTTATATAATTTAAAACAAAATTGCTTCCATTCAAAACTACACAACATGTAGTCGCAATTAGATACGCTTGAAAAGTACTTAAGGTAATGATGTTGTTATTTTCTAATCACAACTATGCTTACATGTTAAAATGAATTCAGATTATTTTCATTAGAGTGAAATGGAGTTTTGAGTATTTCATTCCCTTTAGAACAGTGTGTTTTTCCTTTTATTATCTTTTTAAAGGGGCTATAAAAGATGACTTTCGCTTGTATAATGCGTTTTCGTCTTCCATGTCGTCTGCTTTGCTGTATGCTTTATAATCGGTAACTACTCTCCATCCGTTTTCAGACTTTTGTCAGTGAGTACGACTCTCCAAACATACATTTGTAGATCAATTCCTGATATAGGAAGTCGTCTAACAGTTTTGGAACGATATTCCAAAGGTAGATCTTAACAATTTAAACATTATTAACACAGTAAGATTTTCTTGGTTCATATCGGTTTTCAAGTTAATAGACAAAACTTGTATTTTACCCATATGTTCTATGTTAAGTCATGTCGGCCATGTTGGTAGAAAGGCGGGTTCATCGAACATTTGTTAAACTTGATACCCATTAATGAATATGACCAAGTTTGGTTAAATTTTGCTAATGAGTTTCAGAGAAAATGATCTTTGTAAAAGTTAACAATATGCAAAAAGGCAAATATAATATCAATCACTACGATGGAAGACGACGACAGACGACGGATGCCAAGTGCTGGGAAAACATCATTAACATTTCTCAATTCACAGTAAACAGTATTGAATATATCCTTTCATTGTGTTTTAATGTAATGTTCTGCAAGGAGTGAAGCTTACTTGTATTCGAAGTCGGACAATATGCAAAAGCAGTGCTGCCAAGAAGCTGAATATAAAGTAAAATCATAAAGAAAATATACTCCTTTGAAATCTGGTAAAGTTTTAACAAGAATGAAATATTTAACGTAATATATAAAGTAACCAAATCAACATACCATTCGAAACAACCTCATGCCAATATCTTTCAATATATGCATATGTTCTATCATACTTTTGTATTATGTTTAATTGATCAAGCAGTCTGTTAAATTTGAACAGATTTAATTAAGTTTGATCGATTGACTTTAAATAATTAAACACACAACAAAAGAAGATACCTGGAACAATGCGCTTCAAAACATTGATTTTTATCTTAACAGAGGAAATGAATTCATTTGTACTCTTATCAACGTTGTGTTGTGCTAGACCTTATGAAAAAGTTCTACTAGTATATACTTTCTACTTTAATATATCATTTTTATAAGTTGCCTCAGGTCTATTTTAATCCCTTTTGAATTTAAAATTTATAACACATTTGTAATTGTTGTTTTTGAAATATCCATTGAAAAATATTTCATACAAATTCAGAACGTAAAATGACATATCCTTCATTAATATTAAAGTTTGAATTCCTGTAAATCTCTTTACTTTATGATTTGACTATAAAAGATCAATGAATTCGCGGTCGCGGGTCAAAAGCAGAATGAATACGACAACGGGACTATTTCGAATGAGCTTATTTACATCTACAATCTAAGCTAGGCGTCCAGTCGGTTGATTTCTAAAGATATTTGAGGCGTCCTCATCCTCATACACACAAACAGAATTGGAAGATTTCAGACGTAGGAACCATCATGGCTTAACTACTCACATTGATAAAACCACAAAGTTAGTTTGGTAAATAATAAAGATTAAATTCTAATAGGACATTAGCATATCCATTAATAATACTTAATTGTCCATTAAACGGTCGATTATTTTTTTATGGGACATTCCAAAAAT
Source organism: Mytilus coruscus (assembly GCA_017311375.1). Classification (NCBI taxonomy): domain Eukaryota; kingdom Metazoa; phylum Mollusca; class Bivalvia; order Mytilida; family Mytilidae; genus Mytilus; species Mytilus coruscus. The sequence continues at coordinate 38,259,087 of CM029598.1, forward strand.
CAACCTTTGCATCTGGATTTAGTATCTAAGTGCCGTTCTAAATTTTATAACAATTGCTTTCATCTGAATAATGTTACTTTTAGTCCGTTTCCAGGGTAAGCCAGTCATAAAAATTATATTATTTTTCGGATATTATATTATTTATTTGTGAATATTACATCAAAGAGGTCGTATATCCATTTTCTCTATATATTCGTCCATTTTCATTTAACTAGTATTCAATTTTGTTTAATGGTTAGCAAAGCCCTCCTCTGAGGACGGGATATTCGTGGTCATGAAATTTGGTCGGGTTTTCGTTTCTTGACACATTCTTCAATTCCATTCTCAATTGTATTGGGAATTATTCTACTACCACGCATTTTCATAGATCGAAAATCTCTTGAATGGACGGCGACCCCAAATATTTATCGCTTTTTTTTAATAACCATCAAATAAAATTTAAGTCCACAAAGTATGAACACTCTCTGTAATTGTCTTTTATACCCTAAACTACTTTAATGTTTACATATATTGGTGTTTGGGTTGTAATTCCGTAGGGGTAGTCATTAGAAAGCAGGAACGAACAAGTAAACCGTAAACGCAACGTATATATATACAAGTATCGAGTTTGATCCGGTGAAGGACTGGTCATCCAAAGGTGGTCTTCCTTTTTGCATTTTCTCCAAAAATGCAATACAAAAGACACACAAAATATAACTTTTCACTGTACGTCAATATTACAAATGGCTTACGACAAGTAAGTGTGTAAAAAGCAGAGGCGACACATAGCTCTTATAGCTCTTGTCTAAATTTAGATGCATCTTACGCTTACGTTCTCCGGGATATTCAAAGTTTAAATGTTTTGATTCTGAAAATATATCATTTTATATGTTCGAAGTTTAGCACAAAAAAAAACAAGAAAAAATGACATTGGGCAGGGAGTAATTTTTTATATACGTAAAGCTTATGGTGTGGGTTTTACTTTGTATGTCTGTTATGTGAGAAACGAATCATAAAGTAATGTAAGATTCTTACCAAATTCTACTTTTTTGACACCAGTGAGAGGGATTTATATCTGCTTTAAACTGCTGTTAGAATTTCCGAACCTTCACTAATTCACCTCTTGCCACTGTTTGTATTCATGGTGATCTTCAATTTCCAGGAGCAAACTTCTGTTTTTTTCTTGTTTATTTCCTATTCGTGTGAAGACGTTTCGCAGTTTATCTGTTCTATCTTGACTATTCCAAAGGTTATAAATAGATCTTAGAACGTATATAGACGGCTAAACATACGGTTGTCAATATGCAAACGAATTAGTTTCTAAGTTTGACCCATTTCGTTTTCAATCTTTTGGTCAATGAACATATTTAATTCAACTTGCGCCGACATGTTTTATGTTCAACGCCTCCATCTAGATTGGTTGTCGTAGTCATATGTTCAATCATAGAAACCGACAAAAACATACTGATATCCAAAAAGCTTCGCTTTGACAAAATTTTCCCGATATTCTCCGAAAACTAGAAAATCTGGTTATCCTCTGAGACAAGCTGTCAACAAAACGATGTTCACAGTAACACTCGTAACTTTAGCTTTGAGGCATAAACAAAATCTTTAAACTATATGTAAAGGTTTCAAATTGAAAGAATAATGCATATTATTCAAATATTTTAGCATTTATAGTGCCATTTTACTTGTAAAATATGTAGAAGTAGCGTCGCCGATAAGTTAATTATATAGCAAAAGCAATTCTTGGAAAGACGGTAAACTTTCAATAAGCATTTGATATCTTCACTAATCAAACTAACATACCCGTGAATCTTGAAACTTCGCCAATCAATTTCTATCAATATATACATACGTTATATCATACCTTGGCATTATTTTTAATTGATCAAGCACTCGGTTGAATTTGTAAACTCTAAATTCAGGTCGATCGACTTTAAACACTTAACAAAAATAGATACCTGGAACAATGCACATTATAAAATTGATTTTAATCTTCCCAACGGACAATACATGTATATTTATAAATACACTTTTTAAAATGTTGTTGTGCTAGACTCTATGAAGATATAAGTGTTTCTGCCTTTTTTAAGATACGAAATATGAAAAAGTTAAATTATGTCTATTTTATTACCAAATATTAAAAAATATATATCATGTCTATTTTATTCAGTATTATAATATAAAACGATTACTCTTTGGTTGCTGATGATAAACGTCCACTGACAAATGTTTCAGACAAATTCACATCGGCATGCAAACAAAAAACACGAAATCCATCAGATGGGTTGAACAATATACAATAAGGCAACATACGAAGTAAGACAATCGGAAATATATGTCCTTAGAGACAGGATGATAATGCGAACTCCTTAAACGAAAAAACAAGCCACATATTGTAATATAGAGTGAAGTCTCCTAGCAGCTTGGCAACTAGTTATTGACAGAGACAGGTTCCCTGTCCTTTATCTGTTTCTTATGACATATATAATAAGAAGTAAGTCTCGGATACCCGTATGTTGCAAGGTAGTGGACCAGTTTATTTATTGGCATTCCACAACGTTCAGGTACTACTCATTTTTCTGGATTTAGATAGATGTCTTTTATTTTAACTTTCCTTTTTTGACCTGCATATGTATTATTACCTCATGTTTTGTGTTGTACTTTGATTGGTTTCTTCTAAAACATCATTCAATCATTCAATACTTGAGTTCAACGAAAATATTTTCGGTTAACACTCAGGTAAACTAACAATTATTTCCTATAGGTATTTTTGTTTAAAAAAGTGTAGTATAATAATTAAAACGCGAGTTCTTCGTCTTTGTACAACATGTATGTCTTCGTTATCCAAACATTATCGTTTCATTACCGATTTTCGGACTTGTGTGTTTCCTATAAATCTATAAGAGGTCGATTATGATCAAATAATTACGTAAATGTAAAGGAGACAAGACGAACTTATTATTTTGAAACCTTCTCCGTAGATAAAGTCGTTGATTGAATAAGGGCTATGTAGGGTTGTAGAATCTAACACATTTTGTTATTTTGAAGGTGTTTTATAGTTTACTATATGCAATTGGCATTTGATAATTGTTGAAAAGTGTACGGTGATCTGTATCTAATTGCTCACCTCTTTCTCCTCTCGGTCTTAAGTGAATATTTGTATCATTTCCCATTTCACTAGAATTATGGACTAGTGAGGTAAATTGTTAACAACGGTATTGCAATATATTGTTGATTTTTCAAATGAATCTAAATATGAATTCCCCGAGGTTTTCATGTTTAAAACCATTCAAAAATATTTTACATTTTACAAAGAAATCAGGGAAGATCTTGCAACATATTTGACGAGAAATATGTCGTGCATTTTGAAGTTACTCTTTTAATTCTGTTATATCTATGTTGAGTTTATTTACACACTGGGTTGGTGCCAATGCTGGTGGAGATATCAACAGCCCAGTAGCCATTACTAAGTCTTCTGTGTTGACATGAATAATCATTGATATGGTCATTGTTGATAAATTGTGATTCGTTTCTTTCATTCAAATTTGAGTCTATATTTTATAATAACCGACACATGGCTAATTATCTATAGATGTATTTATAAACCGGATGTTGTGTCTATAATTAGATATTCCTTTGTCTACAATACACATCATGATAGCAAGTTGATGTTGTTATTCTGCCTGAAGCAATTCTTGTATTAATGAGCCTTCCTGTCCGATTATACCCACAAATAACATGGTGGCAGCGGTGAGCAACGTCTGAAACGTTATAAAACTAACAATTATCATAAACATTTGCGTAAGTGGTCCTGAAAGCACCATCACAAAATAATAAATCTCCACGTGGTTAAAAGACGCTGAATCAGCAATGGCCGAAGCAACAAACACTTTCCGTCTACCCCCACAATTAAATGTCACAGAAGGAAATGTGTCAGAAAACTTTAAAAAATGGAAACGGCAAGTTGAAATATATCTTGTGGCTAGCGGAGCTGTAAAAAAGGACGGTGCAGTCCAAGTAGCGATAATTTTGAATTGTGCCGGTCCCAACATTGTAGACATATTTGACCAAATTCAATGGACAGAGGGAGGTGATGAAAAGAAACCCGAAATTTTTTTCGAAAAACTAGAGGCCTACTGCAACCCAAGAAAAAATGAAGTTCTAGAGTCCCATAGATTTTGGATGGTACCATACCAAGAACCTTTTGATAATTTCTTAACTGAATTGAGAACTAGAGCAAATTCGTGCAATTTCCAAGAGAAAGATCGTATGATGCGTGACAAAATTAGTTTTAGTGTCACGGGCAAACTTCAAGAACTTTTATTAAGAGAGGACAAGATAAACTTAGACAAGGCAATCAAAATTTGTAGAGCTTATGAACAGTCATATAAACATGTTAAGGAGTTGAGAGAATCTACAAATTCTACTCACACAGTCAATAAAGTCACACACCATGATAAGTTCAAAAAGAAAGCTTACCAGCCTGAAAGTAAAAGACCCCAAACAAGATACTCTCAATCACAGAGTAAAACTTCTTACAACACACAAACTAACAACAAAGAATGTAATTTCTGTGGCTACAAACATGAAAGAAAAAAGGAAAAATGTCCAGCATGGGGAAAAACATGCGATGCGTGCAAAGGTAGAAACCATTTTAAAGCTAAATGCAAGAAAATACACTCAATCAGCACACCACAAAGTGACCAAGAAGAAGATGACTGCTGGTTGAATGCTATCACTGGCCTTACATCTGAAAATGTAATTCAAGCAATAGGTGCAGAGTCTAAAACATTTCAACTTTAATGAATGTAAATGATTGCGATGTTAGATTTCAATTAGATAGCGCAGCCGATGTAAATACGATTTGTAAACGATATATCCGTAAAGAACAAGTAAAACCAAGCACAATCACACTGCGTATGTGGAACAAAACACCTATGAAACCAATAGGAGAGGTACATTTGAAATTAATAAATCCGAAAAATGGTGATGAAACCATGGCAACTTTGGTCGTTGTGCCAAATGGACATATGAACTTACTAGGCCTGGATACAATCCGTAGAATGGGATTAATAACTATCAATGATGACCGTTTCATTGCAAAAGTTGAAACACAGAAAATTGGCGATCTAGGAGAGATAACTCTGAAAGTTGATGAAAATGTACCTGCAAAAACATCACCAAGTAGAAAACTGCAGCTCTCTTTACAAGACGATGTTAAGAAGGAAATTGACAAGTTAGTTGAGAGACAAGTTTTGATACCAGTGACCGAACCGTCTAAATGGGTTAGTCAAATGGCAGTCGTAAGAAAATCCAACGGAAAACTGAGAATTTGCATTGATCCGTAACCGCTTAATACTGCATTAATGAGAGAACATTATCAACTACCAACTCTAGATGACGTACTTCCAAAATTAGCAAATGCTAAGATATTTAGCCGACTTGATGTTCGAGAGGCATATTGGCATGTAAAACTAGACAAAGAGTCTAGTGATTTAACAACAATGATAACACCATTTGGGCGATGCCGTTGGGCGAGACTTCCGTTTGGTCTCAAAGTGTCAAGCGAAATTTTTCAACGAAAGCTCACAGAAGCTCTGGGAGATATAGAAGGAGTATTCACAATAGCAGACGATATCATTGTTGCAGGTTGTGGTCGTACGAACGAGGAAGCACTAATAGACAATAATCGAAAACTCAAAAAGTTGTTTCAACGTTGTAATGACCATAACATTCTTCTTAATGAGGAAAAGAAAGAAGTTGGACTAACCGAGATCACGTTTCATGGTCACCGTATTACAAGAGAAGGGGTAAAAGTTGACGATGTTAAAGTAAAGGCGATACATGAAATGCCCTGTCCGACCGACGTGTCAGGAGTGAAAAGATTGTATGGCATGGTACAGTACATGGCAAAATTTCTGCCAGATCTTGCAAATGATCTAGCACCGATCCGTGAACTCACTAGAAAAGATGTACCGTGGATATGGTCCGATGAATGCAATATGGCATTTCAAAGGGTAAAGAAAAGACTTACCGAAGCCCCCATATTGGCTTCTTTTGATGTCAACAAAGAAGTTGTACTGCAAGTCGACAGTAGTAAGAGTGGTCTGGGAGCCGTACTGCTGCAAGAAGGGAAACCTGTTGAATTTGCGTCAAGAGCACTAAAACCGTCAGAGTGTAATTGGGCTCAGATTGAAAAAGAAGCATTATCAATGTTATATGGTCTCGAGCGTTTTGACCGGTACACATATGGACGTAAAGTTATAGTTCAGAATGACCATAAGCCACTTGCTGCGATATTAAGTAAACCGCTAAGTCGTGCACCAAAAAGATTACAAGACATTATGATGAAATTATTCAGATATGACATTGAATTCCGATTTGTAAAAGGAGTCAACCTTGTATTAGCAGACACTCTAAGCAGAGCATTTTTGGAAAATGACAATGCTACAGAGACCGCAAGACCACGAATTATGCAAATAAATACTTTTGAAGATATACCGGATGCCCGACTACAAGAAATAAGAACTGCGACAGAAGAAGATACCGAATTACAGAATCTTGTAAAAATCATAAATGATGGATGGCCACAACACAGAGACACTGTGCCGTATGTGCATTACCGTTTTTTGAATTGCGAGACGAACTTAGTATACAAGAAGATATAGTTGTAAAAGGAGAAGCCATCCTCATTCCGAAATTTTTAAGAAATGAAATGAAAAACCGTTTACACAGTGCTCATTTAGGTTATGATTCAATGATGAGGCGAGCCAGAGGAACAATATTTTGGCCAGGAATGGCAAAAGAGACAAAATAAATGACAGAGTTATGTGAAATTTGCCAAGAGTCAAAACCGAAAAATCAACGGGAACCGTTAATACAACACAGTGATGGTCAATCACCGTGGACGAAAATAGGAATGGACTTGTTCGAAATAAAAGGCAGACCATACCTTGTAATCATTGATTACTTTTCGAATTTTACCGAAGTAGACTACTTATCGAAAACAACCTCTAGTCAAGTGATCACAATACTTAAAAACAGTTTGCGAGATTTGGAATCCCGACAACAATTGTATCCGATAACGAACCTCAGTTTAGTTCCGATGAATTTCGACAATTTACAACAAAATGGGAAATAAATCATATGGTGTCGTCTCCGAATCATCCTCAAGGAAACGGAAAAGCCGAATCCGTCGTTAAAGTGATTAAGAATGTGATCAAGAAAACTCTTCAAGATGGTCGTGATCAATATGAGGCGCTTCTTGAATTTCGAAACACACCTACTCAGAACACTGGTCTCAGTCCGACCGAAATAATGTTTGGAAGAAAAACCCGATCGATGATTCCATCAATTAACACAAAGCAAAAAGTACCGAATGCGAAAGCTACAGAATTACGATCAGCAAGGAAACAATCTGTCAAGAAATGTTATGACAGACGCGCAAAGAACTTACCACCGTTAGGATCTGGTGACTCAGTGTATTTCAATCGGGTTTTTCTTCAATAATTTAGTTTCTAGTCGTTTTCATAATTAGTTTAGTTTTTTAAAAATGAACTGCTATCACAAACTCTAGATACTGACTTTGTTTAAAATATGTGAAAAGACTTTATAATTGAGATTATTATTTTTGGTTAAATTGTTTGATAATAGTTGCGAATTTTAAAAGTAAATATCTTTCTTAAGAAAAGGGGATGTTGATAAATTGTGATTCGTTTCTTTCATTCAAATTTGAGTCTATATTTTATAATAACTGACACATGGCTAATTATCTATAGATGTATTTATAAACCGGATGTTGTGTCTGTAATTAGATATTCCTTTGTCTACAATACACATCATGATAGCAAGTTGATGTTGTTATTCTGCCTGAAGCAATTCTTGTATTAATGAGCCTTCCTGTCCGATTATACCCACAAATAACAGTCACAATTAACTTTTCACAAAAGTTTAAATTTTCCGAAATACGAAGGATTTCCTAACACAGGAAAAGATTACTTCAGCTGCTTTCGGCAAAACCTTTCGAAATTATGGTGGTCAGTACTCTTTAGCTTCATACTTTTTGGCCTTTTTAAGGGAGTTCGCTTCTCAGTTTCAAAATAATAAGCTTTTCAAAACACTAGTTTATATTGATAGGGGATTAACAAAGGAATAAAAAGAGCAAAAAATATATAGGTCAATGTGCTTGTTTACGAGCTAAGCTATTAGCCATTGAAATTTTGGCGGGAAAATGTTCTCTCTTGACTTTTCATAGCTTTATCATTAACAAGTTTAAGTTCTAAAAACTGTTAAAAAATTATTAAAATTTGATAAGATTTTTTACAGATGGCTTATCATAAAACATGTAAAAGATTTATAAAAAGAAAAATGTGGGTCAATTGGCAAATATTTTTAAGCCTTCAAATGGATAAAACCAGAGGATTCCGAAAATATTCCAAAACATGACAAGCGAACATCCTTAACTTCTTTGAATTGTGCGTCACTTGTGAGTTTTTGGAGACGAAACGCACGTCCAGCGGACAAAATTTTAAGCCTGGTATCTGAGTTTATTCATCAGTGTTTATTATAATCAGGACAAAAATAAGGAAGACAAAAAGATCAGATTTTGAAATAAGAATGGCAATAGTTTTGTGCTGTTTTCTATATACGTAGACTGGTTTCAAGCGTACATTTCAAACATCAAAGCATTTTGTGTATACTATTTTGAATTCTCACAACAAAGTAATAATTTCCTGCAAAACATTGAATCTAAAGCTATTTTTGGTTTTTCTAGTCATTACGAAAACTGTTTGGTAAATTTATATTTGTGAACAGCGTTATTGGTTCTTTTTTTTTTTTTTATTATTGTTGTGGAGACTTTTTTGCTTTTGCACGGACATATTAATAAGAAGATGTAACACGAGTGCCAATAAGACAACTCTCTATCCAAGTCATACTGTATAAAAAGGTATAGGTCAAAGTACGGCCTTCAACACGGAACCGTGTTCGTACCAAAACAGCAAGGTATAAAGGGCCCCCATATGACTAGTGCAAAACAATTATTATGTAAATCAGCACTGTTGTAGTGAATATTCATTTCAAGATCCTTACTCAACCATGACATTGAAATATAAAATAAAAAAACAAAGTATTCAATATTTTTACCATATAAAACATTTAATGTGCATGCACAATATTTCTTTTAATATTGATATTTATGAAATACAGCTTTAAACCAGTCATCAATGTTTATATGCAATTTGATTGTTTCAATAAACACATCATTTAGTATCAAGCTGTAATTATCTCCTGTAGTCATACTAAGTAGATTTATTTTCTACAAGAATATTCTGTAGTTAATTCACTTTTGATTCCATAGCGTGCACAAAGAGAGAATCCGGCAAGGAGATCATCGATAGAAACGCCACCTGGCGGAGGAACTGGTCCGTTTTCATATTCAGCTGGAAGTTTGTCACTGAACGTTTTTTGGCGGTAAAATCCTAAATCTTTAATCAGGTTATCTAATTTTTCATAGGTCGTTTTGTCCAATGGTATTCTCTGAAATATAAAAGTCAAATTGTGTCATTAATATGACAGTAAGATGCAGGAAAATTACAGATCCATCTGCATGTTGTTGGGGTTTTTTTGTACAGTGTATTTAAATATATGTCTTATCTCAAAGGACAAGGGCAATCTACATAACTAAAGTTCTGAATCAGTTTAATTATTTAACTACACTGGTGAATTGGAACTGAAAAATAATATCACAGAATCATGCTCATATTTTTCTTTAACAGGAACATAGTAAATAGATATGTATAGTATAATTGCAAATTAGTAAATTAATAAAAAAAAAAGTACTGTAAACGCAAAAACTATTTAGGGAGCTACCATTTGATTTTTAGGGGGGCTAGGATGGAGTTTGAAAAAAAGAGGCAGGACAGGAGTTTTGAGTGAATAAAGCAGGATGAGACACTTTGGGGGAAAAAAGGCAGGATGACAATTTATGTAAAAAAGTCAGGATAAACTTTTTTTTTAAAATAGGCAGGACCGAATAGATTGAAAAATAAATAGGCAGGACAGAAATTTCAACTTAAAAATAGGCAGGACAAACTTGTCCATCCTAATCCCCCCCCTAAAAATCAAACGCGGTAGCTCCCTTAATTGTACATTTTGTGTATTTAAAAATTTCTTCCATGACTAACTTACAAATATTTCCACGTCATTTTTATTGTACAATATAAGTTCTGGTATCTTGTTCGCTTCTGTAACATTCAACTGTGGTATACTGTAACGGTTAAGGAAAAACAGTGTATGCATAATCTCTAAATAAAAACAAACAAACGGGAGAATATTTTTGGCTTACCTTTTCCTGTGACATTACATGATGTAGTCTTAGATGCATGATTTTTATTAGTTGTTATTGGCTTTGAACTGCGAGTACTGTCAGATCTGTAATTTCTTTAGTTGGGCTGTAGAAGTACCCATCCAATCTGTGATTTTGTTAGATGTATTTCTATTTGTATCCATCTGATTAGTTGAGCATTTTTAACTGATCTGTATATACATAATGTGTAGTTATGATTTGATTTACTACAAAACCACTCTCGCAGGTCAGAATGAGTGTTTAGCGCCATCTTACTAGTTTAACCCGCCACATTCTGTATGTGCTTTTCCAAATCAGATGCATGTAATTCAGTTGTTGTCGTAACATATTTGTTTTCCGTTTATTATTTTGTACATAATTAGGCCGCTAGTTTTCTCGTCTGAACTATTTTACATTTGTCTTTTCGATACCTTTTAAGGCCGATTATTCGGTATGGACTTTGCTCATTGTTGAAAGTCGTATGGTGATCTATATATAGTTGTTAATTTTTGTGTCATTTGGGCTCTGGTAGAGAGTTGTCTCATTAGCAATCATACCACATTATCTTTTTTTATATATATAAAAACTCATTAAAAAATTAAAGCTTCTTATTTCATTTGTACTTATGAAATTATCACGGTATGACAAATGTAATATTTAGATACGAAACTCTGCATAATGATACTCAAGTGGTGATTTAGGATGCTCGGGATAAAAATAACAGGATATTAAGCTCATCACAAAGCCATCGTTTATAGTCAAGCCCAGCAAGTTTTTTTTTATATTTAAATTTTATGTTGTCATTAATAGCAATGTACAGTGAAACCTGGCTAACCGAATCCTGCTTAAACCGAAAACCTGTATAAACCAAACATTTTCTAAAGCACCGTCATATCAAATTGTATGCGTTGGGAACCTGATAAAACCGAACATCGACCAAAACCGAACAAAATCTTAAGTCCCGAAGAGGTTCGGTTTAAACAGGTTTCACTGTATTAAGATTAATTCCAACAGTAACATAATTCGGATGAAGCACTAGTAAGCAGAACCTCTGAAACACATCTGGGGGCATCACCTTTGACCTTTAGTGGGGTTTGTGTTTTCAGTTATCTGTATGTGTGACCATTTTAAATGAACCAAATTTTTATCTGTCTTTCGACTAGTAACTTATATTGGGTAATCACTAGTGTGAAGCTAGCCGTCGATAACAGCTGCTGGCGTTAATATTCATTAGGCCAGCCTTCAATAATATTCATTAGCCCCATTAATATTAACGCCGGCTAGCTTCTCACTAGTTGGATAATCTACAAAATTAGTAAAGAGATATTTAGTGTAAAATAATGGATACTAGTAAAGTCCTTCCTTGTGGAACCAGTCCAGAACGTGTTTGTACTTCCTCTTAAACGATCATTTGTTACTCAACTGAAATTTAAAAAAAAAGTTAGAATTCAAATTGAAATGTGTGATTTGCTTCCTAATTTTTATACATTCTTTAAAAGTTCTTTGAAAGTTGATACAAATTTGTGTCTGCTCAACTGAGGCTAATATGTGATTGTCAACTCTAAAATCAATGTTACTGAAAAAAGAGCGTTTTTTTTTCTGAACTCATGGTCGTATTTTCTTTGTGTTTGTATCTTTAATGATTATGACAGCTCTTTAGTGGTGTGCTAATTAATTCAAAATCTGCCCAGACTACGGCGATTTAAAAATATGTTATTGCTGTTTTAATATTGACTTAATATGGCTTTGCTCATTGTTGAAGGCCGTAGGGTGACAAATAGTTGTTAATTTCTGTGTCATTTTGGTCTCTTGTGGAGAGTTGTCTCATTGGCAATCATACCACATCTTCTTTTTTATATTAAACCTAATATGGACATTTTCTAGCTTTTTGGCCAAGTCGCTACTTATATCATCACGTGCCCATCATATAGAGAAACATGTAACATCATAATTCGTGAATTATAGAAGTATATAGGAAATGTGGTTTGATGAATAAGCAGACAACTAGATTTCAACGACTGTATTATCCTCTTGGTCAATTAGTAGAAATTCTTATTTTAACATAACAAATGTAACCATCTTAATTTAAGCAGATTACTTGAGGTCCTGTATGTTCGATATTGTGAAAAAATAAGATGATAAGTAGATGTACCGGTATAGTAATAAAACAACATTTAAATCTCTTTTTACCGAATTGATTAAAAACAGAAACATCAAATCATATTAACCGTGCCGAGGATAATGTCACAACCCATGTTTTTGACTATGACATTCTTAAGTGTAAACTGATGTGAGCCTGTGAAGTGTACTGAAAAGATTTTTTTTTTTAAGTATATTTTCCATAACCATTTAAGCCGCGCTTGTCCAGAGCTTTTTTCAATTCAACAAGACAAGATTGTGCTTGTTTGGATAAAAATCGACCTTATGCACATGAATATCAATATATATGTAACCTATTTCGGATTGAAAAAATCTCTGCAGATAGTCTTGAACTGTTTAAAAATTGAGTTGTTATAAGAACCCGACAAAACAGACCAAATGAATTTATTTTTTTTGTGTTTGAATAAATGTTCCAAAATCAATCAAAATCTAACATATATATATATATGTATAGGTGCACTTGCATAAGCTCGATTTTTATCCGACACAGCACAAGTGTTATAGTTAGTACTTACAGTCACGATGCCTTTGAAGATTTTGTTGTCAGAACTACAAAGTAATGACTCAAAAAGTAGAAAAAATCCCAGTAAACCAACGATGTTCATATTTCTTTCTCCAGTGATGAATTAACAATATCACGTCATACTTATATGGTCAATAGTGGTTATCTATATAAAACTGCAACAGCTGTCCCATTCATCTGAGTATTATATTTTCTCTATTGAAAATCGTTTTTATTGTATGAGTTAATCGATTATCTTATGAAAATATATATGATAAATAAACCTTTCTAAAATCAAATCGGATTATCTGTTGAACCTCTTTAAACCAAGAAACAATTAATTGACTGAAAGTTGTAGGTACTGATGTTAATGCAGTGCTCTTCTTATAATGAATTGACGAGGTCCTCTTTCATACCGTGTTAAACAGTGCTTTCATGACAATTTTGTGATTTTCATCATTTTGTTCATACAAAATATTTAACAAATCTGTACGAGAGAAAGTTTTTGTATTGTTAAATACTCAAAGAAGATACCGAAGAAGATTGTCACATTCTATTTCATATGTATCCATTGCGGTTTGAATTTTTTGAGTTTGGACCATTACTGAAAAGATGACCTATGGCGATTTTGCTTTAGCGGCACGTTAGTTGACAATTATTGATCTTGCATTAAAATTAGTTAAATCCAGAGACAAGGCATGTCTTGTTTTACTGTCCATGACGTTTAAATACTAAATCCCTGGGATTTATTTTAGTCGATTTTAGTCTCTGAATTGCACGATTTTTTGTATGCCCCGCAACTGAAAGTTAGACCAACTTCTCTTGTTAGATGTGTCTAAGGCAACAGGCCCCGATAGCATTAGTCCAAGATTTCTTAAATATGCGGCTTTAGAATTAAGCTATCCCCTAGCTCTGTTGTTCAATAAATCACTTCAATTATGCATTTATCCATATGAATGGAAAATAGCAAATGTAATACCAGTTTTCAAGAGTGGTTCTCAAGAAATTTTATCAAACTATAGACCAATCTCTCTGTTATTTATTATTGGTAAAAACGATGGAAAAATGTGTTTTTAAATATTTATTTAATTTTCTTTCTCGTTATAAAATAATAACAAACTTGCAATCAGGTTTTATGCCTGGAGATAGTACTGTTAATCAACTTATTTATATTACCAACGATATTGCTAAAGCCCTTGATTTTGGAAAGGAAATAAGAGTTGTGTTTTGTGATATCAGTAAAGCGTTTGACCGGGTCTGGCATGAAGGCCTCCTTCATAATCTAGAAAAACATGGAATAAGAGGGGACTTACTAAAATGGTTTAAAAGTTATTTATCCGAGAGAAGACAAAGAGTTGTCATAGGAGGACAGACCTCTGATGTGTATAGCATTAAAGCAGGAGTCCCCCAGGGCTCAATTTTAGGCCCTGTATTATTTTTATTATTCATAAACGATATTGTATGTGACATATCATGCAACATCAGACTTTTTGCTGACGATACATCATTATATATAGTTGTTGAGGACGAGTATGCTACAGCTGAATTAATGAACTCTGATATAGAAAAAAAATCACTTATGGTCTCAACAATGGCTTGTTAATTTTAATCCAAGAAAAACTGAAACCATGACCATATCTAGAAAAAGAGCAAAACCCCATTTTCCACCAATATATATGAATGATACACTGATACAAGAGGTTGAAGAACATAAACATTTAGGGTTAATTTTTCAAGAAAACTGTTGTTGGGAAAGTCATGTAAACTATATTATTGATAAAGCTACACCTCGCTTAAATCTTATGAGGAGTTTAAAGTTTAAGCTATCGCGTAATAATCTACAAGTTATATATATATATCAGCTTCATCAGGCCTATTCTCGAATATGCGGATACTGTGTGGGATAACATACCAATTTATTTAAAGGACAAACTAGAGAGCATTCAAATAGAAGCGGCTCGTATAGTCACATGTGCCACTAAGCTTTGCTCTAAATCTAATCTTTATAATGATACTGGTTGGGTATCTCTGAGTGAAAGAAGATCCAGACATAAAATTATTAAATTTCACGAAATGTTTCATGATCAAGCTCCTAATTATCTTTTTAGTCTCGTACCTCAACAACTTTATCAAGTCTATAACTATAATACTAGAAGTGCATTTAATGTTTAAAATATGAACTGTAGAACTACCTTTTATCAAAATTCTTTCCTACCATCTGTTATTCGTGAATGGAACAGGCTTCCACAAGATGTTAGATATAATCCTTCAAAATTTACACTTAAAAATTATATAAATCGAGATACTAAGAAAGTTCCTACATATTATAATACTGGTTGTAGAAAAGGCCAAATACTTCACGCCAGACTCCGGTTGAACTGCAGTGGCTTAAATGAACACCTTTTCCAGAAAAATATTGTTCTTTCCAGCCTCTGTATATGTGGGCAAGTTGAGAGCAGCAAACACTATTTGCTAGAATGTCATAATTATAGACTCATCAGGACACAAACCATTTCTACACTACCAATATATGATATACCAACATTATTATCAGGTAGTGAACTTATCAGTGATGAGGAAAACGAAAATATTTTTAAAGTTGTACAAAGATTTATTTTAGAAACAAGGAGATTTGGTCCATAACAATTATTTTTTATGTCGATGTCGATTAAGATGTTGAAACTTTATTTAATGTAACCTTATTTTCGAAACATTTACATATTTCTCAGCTACATGAAACATAATTATGAAAAAATGAGTTGATCACATTTTTCGATCAATGAGTAACGGGCAAACCACAGAATAAACATGTTAAATAAGAATTGAAAATTATATTATACGAGTTTCTTATACTATGTTCCTAATTTTGTCATTGTTTTTAAAGGGAGACGGATTTATATAAGTTTTTTCTTGTTTCCGAATCCCTGTATTTATATTGTATAATTATATTTTGTGCACTTTTTGAAAATAAAATATTGTTTAAACTAAAGTTAGGGGCATATTGTTTTACCCCTGTCCGTCCGAACGTCCGTTCCATTATTGGTATATAGTTATTCCACATAACTCCTCCTACAGATTGATTCCTATGAAGTTTTCACTTTGCTGTCTGTATGTTCATATATTGAAGGTGTGCAAGTGGTCAGGGTTTTGATTTTTTTCAATATTTGCTCTTTTGGAAGATAGTTGAACTTTGTCATTTTTTGGAATTTTTACTTGCATAAGAGGAGCGTTTCCAGATAACTCCTCCTACATATGAATGCTAGGAAGATTTTACTTTGCTGGCTGTTTGTACATGTATTGAAGGTATGCATGTGGTCAGGGTTTTGATTTTATTACTATTTGTTCTTTTGGGAGATAGTTGAACTTTGACATTTTTTGGGGTATAAGCGGTTATATGTTATAGTTGTTTTAAAATAACACTTTGCATCTGCGGGGGAATCAATTGTGACTCCCAGACACAATAATATCTCAAAGAAAGTCCTACATTGACTATTTATAATACAGTTACTTCAGAGTGGAGTGGAGTACGCGGGCATCACTTTGTCTAGTTATTAATTGTTTATGGCTTTTAACTAGATTTCCATTACTGCAATTATTCCATATTGGTATTACTTTAGTAGGTTTCTCTATATATATGAATTGGATTTTGAATAAAAAAGCATATTTACCTGGAGAAAAGTGTTATTAACCGCGCTAAACGTCACGCGCTTTTACATGCCACGTTATGGTAAAATGTTTCATGTATAATTTGTTTTGGTAAATGTTTGTCATTAATTACGTTTTCTTCACTTGGAATATAGACTTAAACAATTAATGCCTTTTGTTTCGGTAAATATGCGTTTTAATTGACTTTTAAAAAGTTGATGTTCACTTCGGCAGTCGGCCTCAGTGAATAGAGTTTTGCAAAAGTCAATAAAACCGCATATTTACCTCATCAAAAGACAGTTAATTTGACCTGTTAGTACATTTTGTAATGCTTTTTTGTTATTTTATGTTTACTTATTTAGAGTTATATCTCGTCTCTCTATTTTTAATATATACCAGCTTTGATAAGTGTTTGGTATAACTGTAAATTTTCACTTCTGTACTCGTATTATGAATAACAAAAAATATTTATTTTGTAAAAAATAGTTCCGTTCTCCATTACAACAAAATTCGTTTCATTAACCTGTGTACATTATTCGATTTGGCTGCATTTTGGTCAAGGTTTTGGTTGTCTTTTTGAAATTGTTTAATATCTAACCCCTTATTTTATTGATTTGGTATTTTATTCGTTCAGTGTATACTCACTTGTTTGTGTTAATAAGTATTTTAACTAAGTTAATCCATTTCAATTGATATTTTATAGTGTGTCTTTCTATGTTGTGATGTTACACTATTGTTTCAGGTAGGGGTGAAGGTTGGTTTCTATTAAAACGTATGAACCCGCTGCATTTGTTTGTACCTGTCCTTAGTCATGAACCTGATGTTCATTGGTTGTCGTTTGTTGATGTGGTGCATAGTTGTTGTCATTTTAGTGTTATATTTAACATTGCCATTAAACCGCGAGGTTTGGCTAGCCGCAAAACCAGGTTCAACCCACCATTTTTTCTTAAAATGTCCTGTACCAAGTCAGAAAATGGCAGTTGTTATCCTATAGTTCGTTTCTGTGTGTGTTGCATTGTCGTTTTGGTTTTTTTGTTGCACTTCAGTGTTTCTGTTGTTTCGTTGTTTTCCTCTTATAGTTGATGTGTTTACCTCAGTTTTGGTTTGTAACCCGGATTTGTTTTCTCTCAATCGATTTATGACTTTCGAACAGCGGTATACTACTGTTTCCTTTATTTCTCGTTTCTCATTTTTTATATAGATTAGACCGTTGGTTTTTCCCGTATGAATGGTTTTACACTAGCCATTTTGGGGGCTTTTTCGGTGTGAGCCAAGGCTCCGTGTTGAAGACCGTACTTTGAGCTATAATGGTTTACTTTTACAAAGTGTGACTTGGATGGAGAGTTGTCTCATTGGCACTCATACCACATCTTCTTATATATACATATAATACAAGTATATGTCTCTGGTAAAAAAGACTATTAAGATATATTGATAAAACACAAGATCTATTAATGAAACAATCTAAAATTTTACTGATGGTAAATTGTGGATTCTCATGTAAGTTTCAATGTTTCAATGTTTTTAAAAACATAGAAAGATATATTTGTACCAAAGCTTACAAATACAAACACAAAAAAAAGCCGTTAGTTTTCTCGTTTGATTTTTTTTGTACATTTGTCATTTTGGGGCCTTTTATATCTAATTATGCGGTATGGGCTTTGCTCATTGCTGCAGGCAATACAGTGACCTATAATTGTTAATTTCTGTGTCATTTTGGTCTCTTGTGGAGAGTTGTCACATTGGCAATTATACCTCGTCTTCTTTTTTCAGATCTTATATAAAAATTCAAATTGTTTATGTAATGCATTTATTCAGTGTGGCTGTTTTTATTTTAAATGAATAATAATAAAAATAAAAATATAGCTGATGTTAGAAAAGACAATAAATAGTGCTAGATAAAATGCAATTAATACTAAGTAGAAATATATTAAATAATATAGCTAAAACTTAAAACCAGGTTGTTACTCAATTACAAGGGATTGGTTCTGAGTAGGGGGGTCCAACATTATATAAACTCCTTAATCTTAATATCACACTGAGACATAGTAGATGGCGGCTATTAATAAAAAAAATAATAATAATGGCAGTAAACAAAAAATGCAGTCAATTATCCCATTGACCTTCTTCGTCACCATGTAAGATAACACAGTTGTTAAAAGTTAAGCATATATTATCGGATTTTCTACTCATTTATATTGTAAAATATCAGCCGCGATGTGAATCTTTTTTTGCGGGTGAGCGCAGCGGACGAGCTAAACGCTAAAATATTCCTTGGAGTGGCTTATTTTTACCATATTTATACATACGTAGAATTAGCTGTGTACAGCACAAATAAGACAAAAACATATGTCAAAAGTAGAATTATAACATTATAACTTGACTACGAAAAGTTCTTTTTTGACATCTTGTTTACATTTTTACTTTCTCTCCAAGTAAAAGACAAAAAATTCAACAACAATGTTCCAGAATACATGAAATTTTTTTCACTACTATTAGCTCCATATCGTTGAACAAAACTATCATTTTGGGAAAATGCGAAGTTATTTTACAATTGAGCAACTTAAAAATAGTTCAGATAGATATTCAGGTATGGCATTTATCATTTGACAATCGCGTATGAATTCTGATCTTAATAATTTCAAATAAGTAAAATGAGTAAATCTCTTTTCGCTTTTACAGCTAATTTCCTAATGCTTGTAGAGTAAAACTTTGGTAGACTTGCTTGCTCTGTTTGTATAAACGTTAATTCTAGCTTTGTAATTAACATTGACATCTTCAAACAATATATATAGACATATTTTAATCTGTATATATCATATCTAAATTTGATTGGACGTTATTCAAATTACAATTGTACAATATACAGACAAAGCAAGCAAGCTAACCAAAGTCTTGCTTTACATGCATTAGGAAATTAGCTGTTATGGGTTGTCAGTTTACTAAAACATTTTATATCCATGAATTTTCGTCTCTACTTTATTATATCATTCTTTTTGTAAATTCGTTAATACCACTGAAATAAGTATTTCTTATTCATTTCAGCGGTAGACACATGATGTGCTTTTTGTAGATTCGTCAATACCACTGAAATAAGTATTTCTAACTCATTTCAGCGGTAGCTACATGATGTACATCTCTGAAACTTTCGTCTTTTTGAATATCAAGTTGGCTCATAGCATCAGTTATATACTGGTTTCCAGAATCCATATAATGTATGTTTATTTCCATTGGCTCATTAACAAATCGTAGGTCCACATGTCGGAAATGTTGTAGAAGGTGCTTTACAAATGTATTGTTTAAAGTTCCGTATACGTCAAGTACAAATACATGTCCTTTGCTACATTGGAAGCTTGTCCCTGCTGTGACTAACAGGGAGCCTTCAGTAAATGATCCAAGAACTTTCGTTCCTTGAGAATATATCAGTGGTATGTTGGAATCTTTTAATTTATATGGAACATAGAAACATAGCATTCTACCTTCCGGGAAAAGTTCGCTCCCCATTTTCTCTGATTTAAAGACTTCATTAAGAATGACAGGAAATGTTGTGTTGTTGTTGTTGCTTGGTCCAGTTGTGTTATTTTTTAGTATTTCTCTGTGGGACTTTATATGATACGCTGTTACATCCTATAATTTATGAAGAGAAACAGTTAACAATTTACTTATATAATATGATAGAATTGGTGATACAGACCAAGATATACATAACATCTAGTTTCAATATACAGTTTGTAAACCCCCCTCCTTTTTTTTTACTTTTTATTTGGTTGGGACATACTTTCTCCTGGGTTTTCCCTCGATTTCATTTCATAAAATAATTTTGAAATGAGTTAACTATCAGGAATATTATAATTCCCTTTCCTCGATGAACGTGTTTTAACATACTTTATGATAGGTGATGTTTGTAAAAAAAATTATAAAGATTATTGAAAAAAAAAACACTGAAAATACTGTTTTGCATCGATATAATTGATTTAATTATCGCTATTTTATGAAATTTTCCTTTGATCTTACTGACTGATAATTTCCTTTCTCACACGTGCCCGTTGTCAATGAAATTAATAAAGTCGTCATAGGTACAAAAGCGATAAACAGATTATCATTGGTCATCTCAACTCGATTGCTTTTCTCACTTTCGCCGTGCCGGCTCAAGCGAGAAAATCAATCTCGTTGATATGATCAACGATAATCTATGAATATATTCAAATAAAATCAGAAATAAACGACTAGTTTGTAAATGAAATCGGTCTCTGTTACAATGTAAGACCTCTAAGTAAAACTAGATAAATAGGATTACTGTTGTCGTAAAAGGCAGTTATGTCTGACTGTGCCTAAATTGCTTCTATCCCAATGTTTTTAATTTGTTCTTTTATGCCCGAGATCACATCAATATCATAAAATATCCATCTTCTTGCTGATCAAGAAGTCATGCAACTCAAAATTAAAACTTTTCTTGACCTTTTTCGATTCAACATTGAAAATAAAAGTAACCGGTTAATTTCTATTGCACACTTTAACTATAGAAAAAACAACATTTCAATACTAAACTAATTCATGAAAACATTTAACTAGTTATATAGACCATAACCGCTTTATCATATAACCTACAGCGAATCTGAAAGCATTTCTCAAATCTCTAAACTATGTTGAAAGAGGAATTAACGTTGTGAGAATGTGCGATAGATGGACCGATAGTCGGGGTGATGTTCGGAGACAACAACTTTCTTGGGAAAGGACAATTAAGTATGCTTAATCGTTAAAGAATTATAGTTTCTTACTCTGGACATAACTGTTTCCATTTTTCTGGCATATAGTCGTTTCATCAAAGTTTGGTTGTGTGCGTCAAATGAGAAGGTCCTTTGTCTACCTAATAAATTATACTTTTGTTGTGTAAATGAATCAAGCGCGTTATATATTCCCGTTCCTTCATATTCCTTATCCACTCGTCCAGCTTGTTTCAAGACCGTGCGACCATCATCCAAAAGATTTACTAGTTGGAACGCAACCTAAAATAAAAGTACATTTTTAAAAGTATTAAACACAAATAATTCTTTACTAAAATAAAATACTAGCATGAGAGTGTGGATAGGATTTACATGATAGAGAATAATGGACAAAAATATAATTAATTAAAGTAAAATGGGCTAAAATATAAAGAGTAAAGAATAATGGGGTGCTAAAATATAAAGCATAACTTTAAAAAAAAATAAGAATTGGGTAAAAAATATACTGATTACAGAATAGAACAATGTCCAGAATACAGTCATAAAGTAATTACAGAATAGCCATTATCTTTAAAGATAAAAAATGTAAGCAAAAATATTCAAGAATACAGATATGAAGGATACCCCCCACAGTGATTGATTTTTTAACGATCAATGCATTTGAATGGGAACATATGGTTGGAACCCCGCCTTTCCCCTTTATCCTGGTATGGTTCCTTTTGGTATGGTCCCCTTTTGAAAATATCTGGACCCCCCTACTAATTTTCCGTATATCAATATCATACAGTACAATATGTGCATATGGTAGCCGCATGAGCCTTTATATATTTAAAAACGACGTTTGTATAGTGAAAGTTGGTAGCCGCGTGGTTAGGAGAACTTTGAAAGTAACACGTGAAGACAAATTAAAGCTCGAATCTCTCTTTTACCTTTCACTTGTTTCTTCTTTGATTTGTGCCTTTGTGTGTTATTGATATTTTACCTACCAGAGCACATGTCGTACTGGGAAATTAGTTTGTGTATGCTTTTGTCAATAATGGACAAGTTTCTTAATCATTTTCCTTATTCGACCTTGTATTAATGTTCATCTACTATTAAACAAGTTGCTTTCTTTAAAAAAAAAAAAGCAATACGTGAACTTAAGACCGCTGACTGGTCACCAAAAGATTGTTGCTGAATTTTCAATTTTCAAATGTAATGACTGATATCGAACCTGTGAGACCGATAATGCATGTATACATCACAATTTTAATTATATTCTATAATTATTAGGAATAAATTCAGTCTCAGTTTTACCTTAAATAATGAATATTCTCATAGTCTGGTAGTATCTATTACTGAAATTAGATATTTTTTTACAGAAAAATCCTTTTGTTTGATTATCTTTCTGCTTTCCGACCACTGTGTTTCCGACCTTAGAATAACAGAAATATCGTTTTCTTAATTTTCTTCATGCTTTCCGACATTTTCTCATGATATGATTGAAATGCTAAATATCAAATGATAAACGATCAGAAATAATCAGTTATATGATTCTGTGTCATTAAATATCAATTAACTATTCCCAGGTTTATTAAAAACTACACACACAACGCGTAGAGGGACCGTCTCAAAGCATGAATTATATAATTGCGTTATCCTTATGCTTGATATTTAATAAGCATTCATAGGCTGATCCAGGGGAGGGCTGGGGCACCCCTTCCCCTTTTCGTGGGAAAAATTTGGTTAATTATATAGGGAATCAATGAAGCATGACTGAAGCCCCCCTTTATGAAAAGTTCTGGATCCGCCACTGGCATTCACATTATCAAAAGCATATATCTTTCGTCAAAAAGCAAATAGGTTCTAACATATGAATGATTTTTAGTATGCAACCTAGTCTTTATTGTTTTACTTTCAAATCTAGAAATTAACTTTGCCGGATTGTTGAAATAGACAATGTCACGTGGTAGCCTATCCATAGAGGGACCGTATCAAAGACATTTATTGCTCCTGTATAAATGATGGAAAACTTTCGAGACGTTCCGAGAATCGTGAATCCGAGGATATCGAGTGGCCCATAGACACTCCCAAAACTCGCCAATATAAGTGGGTTCACGCTAAAACTTGAATATATAGATCTAATTATAATTAAATAGTAGTGTGGATTATTAAGAGATTATTAAGATTTCGTATTATAAGGTCTAATTAAGAAAAGAAACATAACTGGGAACCATGAGACACAATGAATAAGCGTCAGTACGTAAAAAAGATATCCGTTTAACGAACTTATTATAAATTTATCAATTGTATCTCAAACGCATATTTGATAACCTGTTATGTTAATGCATGCATGTATATACCCGAGTGGATGGTTCTTTTTAAGTACTTTTAAATCTTTCCATAACTGATAAACTTCAAAATGTTGTTTTCTTGTTTTAAATTCATCAGAGCATTATCAAATTAAATCTTTATCATTTAAAACGATTGTCGTCCTCTGATTATACCATAAAATCTTAAAAATCTAAACAAGTACTGGCTTATTAATACGGTATATTTGCGCAATACGTGTTGTATGTTATCCAAGACAAGAAAAACGAGGCACAATATAATAGTTATATAGTTTAACATTTATGAAATTTCAGTCTGTTTCTTACAAGGATCTTAAAAAAACTCAGTTTTACTTTTTGTTTTGATGATTATTATATCAGCCGATAAAATTTTAGCCTACAACTTTTTGAAGGTGTGTATTAATCCGACAAAACTAGAGGATCACGAAAGGTTTGTAAAACAGAAAGCAGAATGGAGCGTTTTCAGATTCTTTTAAAACTGTATCTTAATCAGATTGATGAAATTTGTATTATGTATCTCCAGTTATAATTGAACAACACTTCTAAATGTTAACCAGCAGTTGATGTATGTTACATAGAGACAAGAAATACAAAACACAGCATAACCATTCAATGCAGTTTGAAACAGTATAATGAGAGGTTGGTCCGAGTTCTTTTGTCAGTTTGTGCCATTAGAAAATTGTGTTTTGCAAGGTTTTGTATTTCGAAAAAAAAAACAAGTGGATAAGATACAGTGCAACCATATCATGCACGTCAAACCCAGAATAAAAGCATTGTTTTTAATTTTTGTGTCTGCTTTGTTAACATTTACGGAACTTACCAATTTTTTGTCAATAGAGGCTGCATAACCTTCAATTGAGGAACTACTAATCAGTTTATGGAAGCGATCTGGTAGGTAATCGTATCCCTCATAAACATCCTCTGGTGATCTTATAGACATCACTTTGTAATAATCATCAACTTTAACTCTGTGGAAAGTTATCATGTTAGTGTCGACAGCATCACTTTGCTTTATTTTACTTGCAATGTGCAAGGTTCGTTTAATAATGTGAAATGTCCTTTTCATGTTCATAATAACATTAATGTATTTCTCTTTAGGTATGCTAGCTGTATGTAGATATACTATAGCGATTGAAAGAGAACACAGTTTCTTATTCATCAAGATTTCAAGATTCAAAGTTTTATAATCATATTCAATTCCTGAATGGTTGTGATGTAACAAAGATGACATATCCGTTTAAAATTAAATGCCAGAATTGTACATTTTACGATTAGAATTAAACGGAACTAAGGATTAAGTTGTCGCGTAGGTACAAATGAGATAATTCAATCAGTGAGCTATTGTAATTGAGCTATAATTGGAAGGAAAGCGCAAAGCCAACAGGGAGATGTCGAAAGAGAATTCCAATCTTACATATGACCAATTTGTACACTGAACATCCATTTTTTTTTTATTCTGTAACATTTGTATTTGTTATGTCATTTGTTTTATGTGTTTGTATCAGTTTTACTTATTTTCATTAATAGTCATTTACAGTATTGAAGGCCGTACTTTGACCTATATAATTGTATACTTTTTACACATTGTGACTTGGATGGATAGCTGCCTCATTGGCACTCATACCACATCTTCTTATTTATATTTAATATAGTTAGATGTCATCAGAAATGTTAATCAAGAGTTATATATATATATTCCTTTGTTTGACTAGTGAGCCCAAATGATTTGCATATGGTGCCCTAGTAAATTTTTGAAATGGATCTCGGTTTTCCTAGTAATTATTCTTTTGTCAGCATGTATATGCCCTACCCGGGCAAATATATTTGGGCTAGTAACGCAAATACGAGTGATATAAAAGAGATGAAAAGCTTGAGATAAGGGGGAGAGCAGTTACAGTGAACATGGTGAAGTGAGTGGACATCGACGTTATTAAAGTAAGAGAGGAAAACCGTATTGTTAAGCTTGAAGTTTTATATGTTATACAATTCTATACTTGTTACTTTGTAAAAGTCAACAGATTTTGATGATATAGAATGGAATGGCTTACGACTTTAAGTCTATTTTCACCGACAAGGATGTGTTTAGACTACACCAGGATCCATTTTATGTATGTGACCAGGCTTTGCTTTATCGCGCTACCTGTTGAATACTATAGGGTAATCCTGTAAAGTGTATGATTGACATCTGTCGTATGTGTACGATTGAATATCACGATCTGAAACTGAGACACCCAACAACACATCACACCACACTTTTTCGTCGAAATTCTTTAATTTTTTATACCTATTTTTCTCTTATCTTTATTTATTTTCCCCATTATTCTCTATTCTTTATATTTTAGTACCCCATAATTCTCTATTACTTATTTCTATTGTATCTATTTTCTCTATTCTTTATCATTTTTATTGTCCATTATTCTCTATTCTGTAAACCCCATGTAGACCCTCCTACAACAATCGCAGCTCAAGAAGGAGAATCGGTAGATTACAATTGGTTGATTGAGTAACGTTCAGTGTCAAATATTTCATGCATGTTCAGGACGGGAACAAGATAGCAATAATTACAATACGTAGGTTCTGTATTTTAGTGGTCAACTGGTATGATGGATGATAATTCTGACAGCAACTGGGAAATTTTTCCTCGTCAGACATTTTGTTGAAAGATGGGACTCTACTCTCTACTTCCAAATAAAGTTTTTGCCTATGTTTTTTTTTTTTTTTTTAAATTTGACATTTTAAAACAAAATGAAATTCATCTTCAATCCCCATTTTACAGAGGGGACATACTCTTTTTCAAGAGGTAATTTACGGTATCTATCCTGTTCAATAATTACTTAAATTAAATAAATTACTATTACTTAATCTTATTTTAATAAAATAAGATATTATGTAGGTCCGTGTTTATTTGAGTCTATTCGTTTTTCGTTTTGAAATATCAAAACAAAATACGAAAAACGAAAGTGTTTTCATTTTTCGTTTTTGATTTCTCAAAAATCAAAATGAAAAACAAAAGTGTTTTCGTTTTCGTTTTGACTTCTCAAAACCAA